>VMDO01008278.1:0-85090 GCA_007922755.1 Pedetes capensis | reverse complement strand
GTGGTGTCATCTGCATAACGCAGGTTGTTAATGAGTCTTCCTCCAATCTTGATGCCACGTTCTTCCTCATAAAGTCCAGCTTCTCGGATTATTTGCTCAGCGTATAAATTGAAGAGATAGGGTGAAAGTATACAGCCCTGACGCACACCTTTCTCAACTTTAAACCACTCAGTGTTTCCTTGTTCTATTCCAACAACTGTCTCCTGGTTCATGTACAGATTTCTCATGAGCACAATTAGGTGTTCTGGTATTCCCATTTTCCGAAGTGTTATCCATAATTTGTTGTGATCCACACAATCAAATGCTTTTGCGTAGTCAATAAAACATAGATAGACATCTTAGTCTTTGTTAAAGAAAAAAATATTTTATGGCCAGGTTGGTGAATATAAATGCCATTACATGTATGTGCTCATGTTATTGTTTGTTAGGTGCTATCAAGTTAGATTAGACTCATAGAAACCCTAAGTACAACAGAAGGTAACATTACCCAACACTGTACCATGCACATGATCTTTTTATGTTTGAGCCCTTTGTTGCAGCCACTATGTTTCTTCTCAGTTTGAGTCATGCCACATAAGCAAAAGGAAGTCCCAGGGACTTTACTGTATTCCCATCATTAAGCTTGACTCTACTTTGAGGAGGCAACTCTTCCCCCATTGTTTTTTGAATGTCTTCCAGCCTGGGGGGCTCATTTTCTAGTACTGTATTTGACAGTGCTTTTCTATTATTCTTAGGGTTTTCAGTGGCTAATTGTTTTGGGAGTTGACTGCTGGGTCCTTCTCCCTAGTCTTTCTTTGTCTGGAAGCTCAGCTGAATCCTGTCCACCATGGGTGGCCCTGTTGGTGTCTGAGATACCAGTGACATAGCTTTCAGCATCAGAGCAACATGCAAGACTCCATAGCACAACAAGCTAACAGACACGTGGGAACCTCTGTGAAATGGGGATGCAGAAAAGAGACCAAGCAGGCACAGTAAGCAACAACTAATACAGTTAACACTCAGTTTGGCAGCTTGTGAGTACACTTAATGGCATGTGGCCGGCTGCAGCTGGAGCCCAAGAAAGATTCTGGCTTTCTCAAACAAGTGGCATGGAAATACTCATATAGACACATCTATGAAGCATTATTTGTAAAAATGAAAAGCTGCTGGAATTAACTGAAATTTTTGTGAGCAACAGATTAACCAAATATAAGCAAGTTGTAGAAAAGAATGATCCCATTTGGGGGAAAAGAAGAATTTTAATAATATATATGTATGTGCATACCCACTATTTGAGATGTGTAGACAAATATCTGAATAAATGCACACATGATGTATCAATAGTAGTTACTTGTAGGGAAACTTTATATACTATACTTCTATATTATTTAAATTAGTTGACAAGCAAAATGTGTTATGTGAATTAATAGGTAAATGAATGAACGAATGAATGAGTGAATGAATAAAATGGTGAATCAAAATAAAATATTGAAAATTTAAAATCAATCAAGCAGACAGATAATATTTGTTATGGAAGCTAACCGGAATGGTTCATGGTGGGAAAGAGTGGCTGCTCAGAGAGAGGAATGAGTCACCATTAACTCAATGAAGTCACTTCAGGAGCCACTAAGTATCAGCCAGCTCCTTCCTGTATTCACTCTTTTTTTTTTTTTTTTCTTTTTTTCCCCTGGTACTGGGGGTTGAACCCAGGGCCTCACGCTTACATGCTTTGCAAGTGCTGGACCACTGAGCTGCATGCCCAGCCCACTTTTTTTTACTTTTTTGAGACATGGTCTCGCTAAGTTACGCAGAATAACTTTGGTCTCAAACTTGCTATCCTCCTGCCTCTGCCTACCCAGCCGCTGGGGTTACAGGAGTGCGCCACCACGCCCAGCCCATACTCACTCTTCACTGTGCATGGTGCAGAATGTGCAAAGGGAAGACCGCGGCTGCAGGTGAAGCACTCTCTCCTTCCCAAAAGCCCTGAGGAATCTCTGTGGAGCCACAGAGCCAGAAGGCCCATTACTCTGATGTCTGCCCTGACACTGAGGAAATCAAGGGTTGTCCTTCAGACCTTGCTAAATAGTAGACAGCGGGTTTTCTGGAGATGCTTTCTGAGGAGCCATAGAGGGGTGGTAAACAGGAGGATGGAGAGAAGAGAAAAATGAGGGAAGGGGGAGACTGGAAAAAAGAAGCCAAAAGCAGTGGAGCTGAGAAAGCCAAGCAGTGGATTCCCAACTGTCTTCCAACCTGAAGGTTATTGTAAAGCCAGTTCTTCTACTTGAGAAGAGCAGGAGAGGCTATGGATGACAATTGTATGAGAAGGGAATTTGAAGCACTTCACTGAAAGAGTGACATTACATATACTTCACTATGTTTAGGACAAGATTGACACCTCACAACCTTTGTAATTTAGAGCAGGAGGCTAGAGCAAAAGAAATGGGTTTTTTTCCTAGTGATAAAATTTGAAAAACATATTGCAAATTTGGGAACTCAGTGAAGAAAGTCACATATCCATGTACTGCCCAGAGAACATGACTGCGCTTACTTTGGTGTACATGCTTCCAGCCTATTTGTCTATGAATATGTACATGTTTTCATGCAAATCAGAAGAATAAAGTATTTACTGTCTTACAGCCTGGTTTTGCCCACTTAATAGTATGTATATCAGGCTGGGATATAGCTCAGTAGGTAGAGTGTTGCTCTGTGCTCTCTGAGGCCCTGGGTTGAATCCCCAGCACCTCAAAAATAGAAGGATGTGGCCATCTACTCCCATAGTAGTCCTGAAACCATCAGCCATTGAAAATACTATAAATAGCAGAGAAGCACTGACATAGTGCCTGGCATGGCACAGAGTTGGGGAGTGCTTCTTTCTGTTGTATGTAGGGTCACTATGAGTCGGATCTGACTAAACAACAAACAACAACAACAATAGTGTATCAGGAAAATATTTCCATTCCATTAAATCATCCACAATGTGAGTTTTAATAACTATATGTAAAAAGAATTGATGAATAACCAACCATTTCAAGAGGTGGCACATGATGAGGAACCAATGGTACTGAAGGATGAAGTAGAAGCTGCCTTAAAGGAACTGGTGAAACACAAGGCTCCAGGAATTGATGGGATACCAATAGAAATGTTTCAACAAACATGCAGCACTGGAGGTGTTAACATGTTTGTGCCAAAAGATTTGGAAAACAGATACCTGGCCAACTGACTAGAAGAGATCCATATTTGTGCCTATTCCCAAGAAAGGAGATCCAACTGAATGTGGAAACTTATTGAACAATATCATTAATATCACACAGAAGCAAAATTTTACTAAAGATCATTCAAAAGTGACTGCAGCAGTATATAGACAAACAACTGCCGGAAAATCAAGCTGGACTCAGAAAAGGGCAGGGAACCAGGGACATCATTGCTGATGTCAGATGGATATTAGCCAAAAGCAGTGAATATCAGAAAGATGTCTATCTATGTTTTATTGACTATGCAAAGGCATTTGACTGTGTGGATCATAAGAAATTACGGATAACCCTACAAAGAATGGGAATAACAGAGCACCTAATTGTACTCATGAGGAATCTGTATATGGACGAGGAGGTAGTTGTTCAAACAGAACAAGGAAACACTATTTGGTTTAAAGTCAAGAAAGGGGTGCATCAGGAATGTATCCTTTCACCATATTTCTTCAATTTCTATGCTGAGAAAATAATCCAAGAAGCTGAATGAAACACCAGGATTGGAGGAAAACTTATTAACAACCTGCATTAAGCAGATAACACAACTCTGCTTGCTGGAAGTGAAGAAGATTTGAAGCATTTACTGATGAGGATCAAAAACATAGCCTTCAGTACAGATTGTGACTAAACATCAACAAAACAAAAATCCTTACAACTGGGTCAGTATGCAACTTCACAATAAATGGAAAAAAGATTGAGGTTGTCCACTGTAGGGAAAAATTGGGAGGAAATTGGCAAAAACTCCCAAACTGGGAAAATGGCTTTTCAATATCTGGTTTGTAAATTAGAAATCTAGGGAAAATGAAAGTAACTTGGTTGCACCTTTGTACAAAACCCTTCCTGATTGGACAATTGGACTGAAAGCTCAGTCCAATGGCTCAGGCCATTCTGTGGGCCAGCTATATAAAGAGCTGCACTGTGGCAGCTCGACCCCTTTTGGCACCCCTTTTAGGCCTTTTAGGCCTTTTTAGGCCCTTTTAGGCCCTTCTTCGCCTTCTGCCCACACCATCAGCTAAGCAAGGCCTTCTCACCCGTTCCTGCCTAGACCACCAATGAGGAAACGGCTCTCCCGCTGCTCTGTCCCGACCTTCGGTGAGGAAAGAACGCTCTCCCATTGCAATCGTCAACAAGAAAAGAACCTGCTCTCCCTCTGATCACTGACAAAGCAACAGCTTTCTCCTCCTGACCACCGAGACAACCAACACAGGTGTTTTCCCCTGGAAGGCAAAAGCATCTGAGGCTTTTCCTTTCTCCCATCTCCTCTGGGGTTCTGGGGGCCAGAAGAGTCCGCGCCCCACACCCAAGGGTCCCAAGTGAACTGTGTTTAGTATCTGTGTGCGCAGCAGCACCGCCCAGCCAAAACTCCAGGCCGGACCGGGAGGCATGTGCCCCACAGCCCACGATTTTGCTTTACTTGGTTCTACAATCAACACCAGTGGAAGCAGAAGTCAAGAAATCAAAAGACACATTGCTTTGGGAAAAGCTGTGGCAAAAGATTTCTTTAAAGTATTAAAAAGTAAAGATGTTACATTGAAGATGAAGGTGTACCTGACTCATGCCATGATGTTTTCAGTCACATCATATGGTTGTGAAAGCTGAACATTGAACAAGGGAGACAGGAGAATTGATGCTTTTGAATTATGGTGATGGAGACATCTATTGATATACCACGGACTGCCAAAAGAACCAACAAATCTGTCCTAGAAGAAGTGTAACCAGAGTGCTCCTTGGAAGCAAGAATGGCCAGACTGCATCTTACATATTTCGGACATGTAGTCAGGAGAGATCAATCCCTAGAGAAGGACATCATGTTTGGGAGAGTGTCAGGTCAACAAAAAAAAAGGAAAACCCTCCACTAGATGGACTGACACAGTACCTGCAACAATGGGCTTAAACATAAATAAGATCATGTGCCTGGCACAGAATCAGGGAGTGTATCATTCTGCTATACATAGGGTCAATATGAGTTGGACCCGACTTGACAACACCTAACAACATATTATACCATGGTATAGGGATGCTGTTGTTGTTAGGTGCCGTCGAGTCATGTCTGACTCATAGTGACTCTCATAGGGTTTTTAATGGCTGATTTTGTGGGGGGATTGCCTCGAGAGTGGATTGCCATGTCCTTCTCCCATTTTTGTGGTGCTGGGAATCAAACCCAGGACCTCAGAGACTGTAGGGCATCACTCTGCCAACTGAGCTAAAGCTCAGCCCGATGGTATGGGGATACTATAATTTTAATAGTTCCCAGTTATTGGATACTTATGTGATTGTTTTTTAACATAAAAATATTAATCTTTACACATGCTTCTCATTGTTATCTTAGAGATTTCCTAAGTGAAAGATATGAACACTTTTGCAGTTTTGCATAACTACTGTCCATCTATGCTCCAGAAAGGGCTGGGATTTAGCTCAGTTGGTAGAGTGCTGCGCTGCAGTCTCTGAGGACCCCAGTTCGATTCCCAGCACCGCAAAAATGGGAGAACGGCCTGGCAAACCACTCCCAAGGCAATCCCGAAATAGCCATTGAAAACCCTGTGAGGGTCGCTATGAGTTGGATACCGACTCGACGGCACCTAACAACAACAACAACAACAACATGCTCCAGAAAACAGTCAACAAACACTTCCACCAGTAGGTTAGAGAAAGGTTTTCTGAGCATGGTGGCACATGCCTATAATCCAAACAAATCAGAAGGCAGAGGCAGGAGGATCGCAAGTTCAAGACCAGAGGCAGTCTGCATAATTTAGCAAGACCCTGTCTCAAAAAGTGAAAAAATGGGCTGGGGGTGCAGCTCAGTGGTCCAGCACTTGCAAAGCATGCAAGCGCCAGGCCCTGGGTTCAATCCCCAGTACTGCAAAAAAAAAAAAAAAAAAAAAGAGAGAGAGAGACAGACAGACAGACAGACAGACAGACAGACAGAGAGACAGAGAGACAGAGAGAAAGGTTTTCCTTCCATTCTTCCACACACAAAATTGAGAGGTGAGATACAGAGGAGCAATTTAATGTGGAAAAAAGAAAATGTTTGTTTAAATGACAGTTTCTTCCCTTACTTGTGAAGTTGAACATTTTCCACATACTGGTCATTACTTGTATATTTTACATACCCTCTTGTTCTGTGAATCTACAGTTGAGATACAGTCAAATACATCCAGTCATTTTCTTTTCATCTAAACTTTTATCTATTTAAATAGCAGGCTGATACATGATCAAGCCATAAACTTCTTCTGTGTTCTAATCATATAAAAAAATTACCGGGACTCTCACTTTTTTTTTTTCACCTAAGATGGCCTTATATCTTTAATAGAAGATTTTTAGGTAAAGAAAACAAGATGCCTATGTCTATTCTTGTTTTCATTAAATACTGTAATAACACTGTTTACACATTTGAGATACATTATAGCATTTTGAATGCCAATACAGAAATCATCAAAAAGCAGCTGTTCTTTTGAGCTATTCTCTTATTAACAAGATTGCCTGATTTTTATTCTAAAACTGTATTTATTTAATTTCACTTTCATTGCCAATGTAAGTTAAATGGGTATTTTTCTTTGCATATATTTAAATTTTATTTTTGAACACTTGTGCAAAAATATTATAAAATACAGTTAACATTAATCAGGTCCACATTTCTCAGATTCTTATTTGTAATAACATCAAGTTAAATATATATGCATATGTGTATGTTTTGGATCATATCCATAAGGTTCTAAAAAGTGAGAAATTGGCCACAGGGAGGCAAAACTGGATATTTATATTAGTTCTGTTCTTTTATGGACTTATAGAAGTTCCAACACAATATACAATTCCTATTCATCTTCGACAACCATACAAATATTTGTATCAAACAACCTAATCAGAAAGCCATTTATTAGGTATTGGTATATTTTTATATAAAACAAAGTTAGAAAACCAAAGAGAACCATCTGTATGTTAAAATACTGGTGCATTAACTAGATAAAGGCTGAATAATTTCTCTTTCTTGATTTATTGTTACCGTATTTTAAAAGAATGTTTCATTTCTTCTTTCTTGTAGTAAAATGAAACTGTAATCATGTTACTTTGTTTTTCTATTGGGTTTTAGTTAACTGTGCCAAAATGTAAGTGAGGATCTAAACTTTACCTGGCCCCAAAAATTATGCTTATGGACTGGGCTGGTCAGCTATTATAGTTTCAAGAGCCAATTGCATTAACCCAAATAAATAAAAATAATAATAGGTCTGCTTACTAAACATATACATATATTGTACAAATATTTGGAATTAGGCAAGCCGCAATTAATTCTAAGATTGGGACTAGCAATTTAGACCTGTACTCTGAATTTTTTAAAAAAATTGGAGGGGAAGGTAGGGGAGCAGGTCTATATTCTGCCATCATCTGGTGAAACAGCATTCTCTTTCAAGTTTGATTTTTATAGTAATTTAATCACCATAATTGGTGGGCAAAGAAGAGGTGATTTCTGTAATTCTTGTGGGTCCAAAGCCAAACAGATGTGGTTTTTGGTTCTCCTAAAGTGATTTTCCACATTGGTCTTTAAAGGTGGTGCTTTAAAAACCTTTTTCTGTGCAAAGAGAAGACTGGCTCTCCATAGAAGGTGAGAGGTAGCACCCAGGGGGCCCTACAGACTCTGGAGCAGGACTTCCAAAGCTCTGCCTGCCTCCCTAGGCCCCAGCCCATCACATGCTAAATCCTATTCTCTAGGACTTCGAAAGAGAAATGAGAATTTTATGGCTCTCTCTTTCCTCATCTATAAAATGAAGGGATTGGATTAAAAATCTACAATCTCTTCCTGCTCTGAACTCCACAAATTCATTATATTAAAATCCCACAACTTAGAAAATTATGTGCCATTTGCTTGATATTTTAAAAATAAATACAACAAAACCGGGGCTGGGATTTAGCTCAGTTGGAAGAGCGCCACTCTGCAGTCTCTGAGGTCCTGAGTTCGATTCCCAGCACCGCAAAATGGGAGAAGGACATGGCAACCCACTCCCAAGGCACTCCCGAAACAGTCAGCCATTGAAAACCCTATGAGGGTCGCTATGGGTCGGATTCGACTCGACGGCACGTAACAACATCAACAACAAGTCAAATAAGGTCAGCTCGTACCTCCACCAGCATTTGGGAGAAGGACCTGGCAACCCCCTCCCAAAAATCAATCTGCCATTGAAAACCCTACGAACAGCAGGGAAGCACTGACAATAGTGTTTCCCCTGTTGTACAGAGGGTCGCTATGAGTCGGATACCGACTCGATGGCACCTAACAACAACAACAAAACCACTTAAGTTTATTGAAAGTTTGCTTTAACATGTATGAATCATTCAAACTAAGATATTAATGTGTGATATTCACTAAAGAGAATTATATGTATGTTGTTGTTGTTGTTGTTAGGTGCCGTCAAGTAGGTATCCGACTCATAGCAACCCTCTGTACAACAGGGGAAACACTATTGTCAGTGCTTCTCTGCTGTTCATAGGATTTTCAATGGCAGATTGATTTTTGGGAGTGGGTTGCCAGGTCCTTCTCCCAAGCCTACAGCACCTGGTGTTCCCAGGCGATCTCCCATCCAGGTACTAACCAGGCCCGACCCTGCGTAGCTTCCGAGATCTGATGGGATCGGATGCCACAGGGCTACAGCTGTAGGCTATATGTATGTTAGTTTTTAAAATAATTTGAAATTGGTATTTCTTCTCAGTAGAAACAAAAAAATCAAACCCCCGAAACCCTCAAGCTATTAATAAAGTACTTAATGTGTTGTGAAATAAGCAGCTTTTCCATTTGCTACTTAAAAATTAGGGGATTAATATTTTAATGTGGTTTATTGGGATACTGAAATTTCACACTTCATTATTTTTAGCTTAAATAACATACCACATTTAGTATAAAAGAAATGAATTTTTCTAATGATGCATGGGTCATTTAAATGTTCTCTGAGCTTATCTATTTGAAAAAAATCTCCAAACCAATCAGTTAATATTTACTGAAAGAGCTCCAATTTAAAACTCTCTAACAAGTAATTGAACCTCAAACTTCACTCACTTTATATATTTAGCAAATCTCTAGGGATTCTTGTCTCAACATAAAATAATTTTAGGAATAGATAACAAATCCAAATAAATTGTTTCTTAATAATTGTTCTGTCACATTAGATAGTAACCTCAGGAATTCAGTCACATCACTGTGTCTTCTGCCTCCTCTCTTCTGGATTCTACAAAACCGACCTGTGCATGAATGAAATTCATATCTAGGCTGTGTCTTCTACAGATTAGAATGCTTTCTTTTTTCTAGAGCCTAGAGTGCCTTTAGGCAATAGGATCTTACTAAAATGTAGATCATGATTCAGTAGATTCAGGGTGAGACTTGAGTCTTACTACTTACTCACTACTCAAAGTCTCACAGCCAACAGCATCAGCATCACCTGAGAGCTTCTTGCAACGGCAGAATCTCAATCCTTCCCCAGATCTACTGACTCAGAAACTGCATTTAACAAAATCCCCAAGTGATGTGTATAGACATTAGTGCTTGAGTAGCACTAGTCTACCTCATTGTAAAGATTGTTTTCCAATGGGTTTTGGTTGAGTCTACGTCTTGCTCCAACACATTAGTCTAGAGTGAGTGGATTCTTCCCCTCATGTACTTGAAAATCATTAATATTCCTTCCAGACAGTCTGACCACAAACCAAATACACCTGAAATAACCGTTTCTCTGATGTACCAACCAGAACAG
The DNA here is from genome assembly GCA_007922755.1 of Pedetes capensis. Lineage (NCBI taxonomy): Eukaryota > Metazoa > Chordata > Mammalia > Rodentia > Pedetidae > Pedetes > Pedetes capensis. The sequence continues at coordinate 75,135 of VMDO01008278.1, read as the reverse complement.
TTCCCAAAAAAAAGGGAAGTTGGAGCAATGTTTCCCCCAGAGCAATGGTTCTCAAATCTGTCTGCACATTAGAATCACCTGGAAAGCCTTTTAAAAAGGACAAAACCTCCGGGCATGGTGGCACGCACCTATAAACACAGCAACTTGGGAGGCAGAGGCAGGAGGATCACAAGTTCGAGGCCAGAGGTAGCCTGCATAACTTAGCAAGACCCTGTCTCAAGATAAAAAATATAAAGGGGGCTGCGGGTGCAGTCCAGTGTAGAGCCATTTGCAAAGCATGTGTGAGACTCTGGGTTCAATCTGCAGTACCAAAACTAAACATTAAAAAAAATTTTAAATCTGCAGAGCAGTGGTTCTCAAAATTTTCATCCCTCTGAATCACTGAAGGGCTTGCTAAAACACAGATGGGGCTGGGTCTCAAACCTAGTCACTGATTCAGCAGGTCTATTGTGGGGCCTGAGGATCTGGATTCCAACACATTCCCAAATTATGCTGAGACTATGTGATGACCACACTTTGAGAACCACTGTTTAAGGAGTTGGACCTGAGTGTTTGTATTTTTTTTTAATTCTTCAAGAGAATTTAATGGCAAATTTGATAACTACTGTCCTAGAGAAAGATGAATCTGTAAAATAATCAGATTGGGTCTCATCTATCTTGTAAAATGTTTTATCATACTCAATTACACACACTAATCCTCAATCAATTTCAGCACAGACTATCTACAGTTCCAAAATGTTTGGGCAAAATGAAATACTCAGTAGGGTTTTTATTTAAATGAGCATTTATTCACTACTAGTACACAAACTCCTCAAAAGTAAGGGGTACAACTTGAATATACCTTTGTATCCCCAGGTATTAAACACCATTGAATCTGTCTAATGTCCACCCAATACCAGCCACCTGGAGATGGGCATACACTCTGTGGAGAAACCAACATGATTGCTTGAAATTTCACCTTTCACCAAGCTGCCTTGACAGAATAAAAATGTAATCAAACTTATGGATGTTGCCACAAATATTAGACAAGCAAATTATCTTCTCACAGTCCATTCAGTCAGCATGTAAATGTGATACCCTCAGTGGGAGCCAAAGCTCCACAACCAGCATCAGGCGGGGAAGGGGGAAGCATCATTCAAGCAATCCCCAAAGAGGCAACAGAGAGTCAAAGGTTGAGGAAGGTGAGCCTCCCTCCCACCATGACTGAAATGAAACACCTAAGGTTAAAAAAAAAAAAGTAAAGAAAAAAGTAAAAAGTATAAAGAACAAAATGGATAGCAGATATGACAGGGATCAAAAAGACAACATAATACATAAAAATGGATCTAGAGAAGTTAGGAATGACCGAACAATTATATTTAACTACCATAATTTTGGCAATATATGTTCTGAAGCAATTCTTATGCAACACACCAATTTGAATTTAAGATAATTTTGATGTCAATCAAACATTATACAATGTGTATATATTAATTTACCCTACTCCTAAACTCTGGGAACACAACATGGCAGCACTGTAAAATTTATCTATGTAACCTGAGATAAATATCATGCAATTATGTATTGATTTGAATTGTAGTCAATACTAATGAATAGCACTTCCCAAGGTCTTTAAGTAGGATGAGCAGAAACATCTAGTGTCTCTATTCTTTTGAAGACAAAAATAGGATGCCAGCAGCTCTCTTTGATACAACTTTCTGTGAGAATGGAAATGTTATATATCTGCATTGTACAATATGGGTGCTACTGGTCACTTTAGACTAGTGAGCAATCAAAATGTGACTAGTGTAACTGAGGATCCGAATTTTAATTTATTCAATCTTAACTAAACTATCTATATGTTGCCATTGCCTACCATACTGGACCTCCAGGAATAGAGAAAAATGCCAGAGCATATATATCATAGATACTTTTTCTGTCCACAAATTCATAACCATGTCCAAAATCACCTCTTGCTCCACTGCTTGGATTCCCCAGATCAAAAAGATAAACCTAAAAAATACTCCAGTTAATTTCATATAGAATAACAACGCAAAGACTTTCAATGTGAAATCTACACTCTTTGAAAAGCCACAGACTTCCTCACTTTTATAAACAGTCCTAAAGAAAAGCAATCACAGTGGGCGTCAGCTTTAGTGTTTATAAATCCTTGTCCTTTGGATAGAGGGAGAAAGGTTTTTTTTTTTTAAACCAGACTTCTTTTCAGTCTTCCAATTGTGCCACCTAGTGGCAATATGCTTGATTGAATTTCTGATTGCTAGGTGATCTTTCCAGCCAGTAAAGAATCCTGCATTGTCAGGCTGCTAAACAGTGTGACAGTTAAGGGTTGAGGATGAAATGTATAACCAAACCTGTCCACTCATGATTTTGTCACAATTATTTCTATGTTAATTCAATCCACACTTTTTCTCAAAGCCTTTCTTAGAAGAAATCCAAAATACCAATAATCACGTTGATGAGTTATTGGGCTAAAGAGTCAAGAAGATACTCTCTCAATTCCTTCAGCCCAACATATTTACATTATAAGAAATGTACCTCCCACTCATCGAATTTTATATAAGGTGTTGGATGAGTCTTTGCCTTTGATTAAGAATTTTTAAAAATAGAACATTTAGTGAGCCAGAAACTTTTGGTAATAGCATTTTCTGAGGATTTAAAAACACTTCAACATAAAATTGAATACAGATGTATTATTTGAGAGTTCATGAATCATCAGTTTATGTACATTTATAATTACACTAAAGCTAAGTATTCCAAAAGCCACATTAGTCTTTGGCTATTGTAGCTAATTCTCTAGTAAAGAACTTGAATGGTATTCTAGTATAGTCATTTTCAGGATCCATAGGGAATCTACAGATGCTCAAGTTCCTTATATAAAATAGCATCGCATTTGCATACAACCTATGAACATCCTTCTGTACACTTTAAATCATCTCTAGATTACTTATACAATGTAAATATTATGCAAATAGCTCTTACACTGTATTGTTTAGGGAATAATGACAAGGAAAAAAATCCGGACATGTTCAGTTCAGATGCAATTTTTTTCCTAGACTATTTTCCATCTGCCATTGGTTGATCAGCAGATATGGAGCCCAGGGATATACAGGGCTAATTGTATTGCATTTTAGCTCAAATATACTGTTACAGAATTTTGTGTAGAATTGGTTGATTGTATTTTCCAATTTAGAATTTCCACTTATGGGGGGAAATGCTCTATATGAAATGCTAATAAGTTCCTTACAGATGTAGGCTATAAGGAGCAAATGAAGGAGCAAAAAGCTATGGTAACTGAAGATAATCGCCCCCCCCCCCCGCGCCCCTGTCAGCAGTCATTATCGTTTTAATGTAAGCAGTTGGCACATATCTAGTGACCGTGACTCAAATGGGCCTAACTTTTGTGAAGAGTCTTCCTGGAACTAAAGATCTTACAAAATGTAACTCCAGGGGACATTTTCAAGTGACAGAAGCTGCAAATCTTCCCTGGAACAAATGCAGAGAACACAGGCATAAACACAAGGAAATAGCATGACTTTAGCATTTGCCCAGTTCGCATGAGTTGATATTTTGTTGGCAGTTCTAGCAGAAGACAAAGACTGAAGAAACAGGAAATCTTGAAAGAGACTTTAGGAGCAGCATTTTGTATACTGATATCTGTACTGTATATGAGGCTAAGCCGTTTTTCACCTCCTCAGGATTTCTAAGTCCTCCTTAGAAGTGATCTCTCATTTCCCCAGTGTCATTCCCAGAGGTTGTTCCAGAACACACTGGGAACTTGGCAAATTTGTTTCTTGGCGCTATAACTCAATCCTTCACTGGCACAACCACTTACTGCCCTGAAGCTTCAAGCAGGCCACTTATTCTCTCAGCAGATCATACGGGAATCCAGGACACCAAAAAAGAGACAAACCATCACAGGAAGTTCTCTGGATCCTGTTACAACAATAGGACAAGTAGAAGAGGAAGTTTGTTGTTGTGTTGTTTTGTTTTGTTATTTCACTTTTATTTTGGTTTTGGTTTTGGTTTTGGGAGTTTGAGTTAGGATCTCTCTACGTAGCCTAGATTGACCTCAAACTTGCAATCTTTCTGCCTCCACTTCCTGAGTGCTGGCATGACAGGCATGCACCACCACATCACACCATGCTGAATGGGGGAGGAGAGGGTTCTGATGTGAGTCCACATGACAATTCTGAATTTAGGTAAAGAAGCATAGATGGTATAGTAGGCCCTCCGTGGCCATGGGTTCTACGTCTCTGGATTCCACATTTGTGGATTCAACCAATCTTGCATGGAAAATATTTGAAAAAGATTGCATATGTACTGAACATGTACAGACTTCTTTTCATTATTCCCTAAACAATACAGTATAACAACTACTTATAAAGCATTTACATTGTATGAGGTAGTAGAAGTAATCTAGAGATGATTTAAAGTACAAAGGAGGATGCGTGCAAGTTCTGCAACTATGACACCATTTTTATAGAATGGACTAGAGCACGCATGGGCTTTGGTATGGGGGGAGGCGGGGAGTTGTGAACCCAACCCCTTGCAGATCTCTGAATTGTAAGAAACAAAAATTGAGGAGGAAGAGTCTGCAGTGGAGGTTTCCCTGAGGCCCCCAGGTGCTTCCTACTCCAGACCTAGGGCATATTTCACTCATAGCACTTACCTTAAAGCCTAGGTGTTGCTTATTTTCCCCTCTCTCTCCTCCAAATAAAACCTCTTGTCAGCCATGCTTTTATTCCAACACCTAAGACCATCCTCAGCACATAGAAGATAATCAACAAATGTTTCTGAAATACATTTATCTGAGATGAAGCCTTGCCATCTGAATTTTTGAATAGTAGCATCATTAGAAAACTAGCCATCTCTTCTTAGGTGGTGCTATTTATTCAAAATAGATTTGGAGTAATTTATCAACAGATAAGTCAGCTAAGCAGAAATATAGCTGGAATATTCTGGAGATATAGCTGAATCAGAGAAAAATAATGCAACTCTTAAAGAGAATCATGAGAAGAATAGCCAAGAACTAGCACAAAAGAAAGGAAGGAAGAAGGGAAAAAGAAAGAGAAAGTGGAGAGGGAAGGAGAAAGGGGAGAAATAAAAATCTTATTTATGAACTTCAATATTTTTAATCTTGAATATAATATTAGCAAGCAATAGCACTTTAAAAGAATTGAGTCAAATCTGTTGTTGTTGTTAGGTGCCCTCAAGTCAGTATTCCACTCATAGTGGCCCTGCGTACAACAGGCAAAATACTATTGTCAGTACCTCTCTGCTATTCCTAGGGTTTTCAATGGCAGATTGATTTTGGGGAGTGAGCTGCCAGGTCCATCTCCCAAGTCTACAGCACCTGGTGTTCCCAGAGAGTCTCCCATCCAAGTACTAACCAGGCCTGACCCTGCTTAGCTTTCGAGATCTGATGGGATTGGATGCCACAGGGCTACGGCTGCAGGCTCCAGTCAAATCTGTTGTTGTTGTTGTTAGGTGCCGTCAAGTCGGTATCCGACTCATAGCGACCCTCTGTACAACAGAAGAAACACTATTGTCAGTGCTTCTCTGCTGTTCATAGGGTTTTCAATGGCAGATTGATTTTTGGGAGGGGGTTGCCAGGTCCTTCCCCCAAGCCTACAGCTTCTGGTGTTCCCAGGTGGTCTCCCATCCTTGCTTCCGAGATCTGACGGGATCGGATACCACAGGGCTATGGCTGCAGGCCAGTCAAATCTAGGAGGAGTTAATTTGAGAAATCCAAGAATGATTCCATGTTATATGACCTATTAATTTAATTCACCATATTTTCAGACCAAAGAGAATACTCATGATTCTTTTCATAAATGCTGAAAATACATTTGATAAAATTCAATATCCATCCTTTTTTTTTATTCACCACTTTAACCAGTCTTAAATGTACAGTTCAGTGGCATTAAGTACATTCTTATTATTGTACAGCCATCATCACTAACCATCTCCAGAACATTTTCATCTTCCCAAACTGAAACTCTGTACTTGTTAAACATTGAATCTCTATTCTCCCAAGTCCCCAACCCCTGGCAACAAGAATACTACTTTCTATCTCTACTAATTTGACTACTCTAGGTAGCTCATGGAAGTAAAATCATGTGTGTCCTTTTTCTCATATTCTATATGCCTTCAAGGCCCATCTATATTATAACATGCATCAGAATATCCTTCTTATATAAAACTGAATAATGTTTCACCACAAATATATACCACATTTAGTTTTATCTATTTATCCATTTATAGACAGGTTGCTTCTTTTGTTTTTTGGTTTTTTTTCCTGGCGGTCCTAGAGGTTGAACCCAGGGCCTCGTGCTTGCATGCTTTGCAAGTGCTGGACCACTGAGCTGCACCCTCAGCCCATTTTTTTAGTGTTGTTTTTGTTTGTTTGTTTGTTTTTTGAGACAGGATCTCGCTAAGTTACACAGATTGCCTCTGGTCTTGAACTTGCAATCTTCTTGCCTCCACCTCCCAAGTCGATGGGATTCCTGGTGTGCGCCACCCCACCCGGCTTTGCTTCCATATTTTAATATTGGAATAATGCTGCTATAACATGTTAATACCAATATCTGTTCAAGTCCTTGCGTTTAGTTCTTTTGACTGTATGCCCAGAAGTAGAATAATCAGATGATGTGATAATTCTAAACTTAATTTTTCCAAGACTCAATATTGACACTTGATTTTATTTTTAAAAATAAAAAGAGATAAAAGAATAAAACACATAAAAGGATATAACAAGAAGAATGAAATTGAAACAATGTTCAAGCATACTTACTACAGTAAAGATGCAAATTAAAACACCACCAAGTTAGCCTCCATCCACTCATGCAGCCATCTCTCCATTTATACAATAAACATATGTTGTATGCCTACCATGTGTTGTTTGTATATACTGTGTAAGGCTCTAGAGAAAAAAAAAAAAACAACTCTGGACCAGAAGACAGGAAACCTACGTGGATTCTATTTTAGGTCTAGCTCTTGATCTGCCTGCGCTTCATTCCCCAGAAATCACTGAGTTAGATATTTTTGAGATAGAATTGAGATAGAATTTTTCCCTCTCAGATTGGCAAAAATCAAAAAGGCTAATGTAATAGCATGCAGTCTTAGAATGGACATGGGCTAACCGGCATTTTCATATGTTGCTGGTGAAAAGGTAAATCTACACAGTGCCTATGGAGAGCTACTTGTCAATATTTATCAAAATTTAAGATGTATCTGCCTTTTGACTCAGTGATCACAATTCTTGTAATTATCAATATATAACTACATAAGAAAGGTAAAAATTATGCAAAGTTACCCATTGAACACAGTTTGCAAAACCTAAGGGAGGACATAAGTCCATCAATAGGAAACTGGTCAAATAAATTATGGTACATCCACACAAATGGACTACTGCAGGGACATTTAAAAGAATGGAGACATTACTCTTTGTGCTGATGTATAAGAATCTCCAAGAAATATTATTACTTTTAAAATTACTTAGAACTATGTACATGATGTGCCACAATTTATGTTTTTAAAAAGAGAAAACAAATAATATACATGTTTTTGCTTTTGTACACATTTAATATCTCTGGAAAGTCATACAGGACACTGGGGACAGTGGATAGCTGTGAGGACCAGAGAAAGGAAACAGTTCACTGCATTCATTTTGCAAATTTTTGGGTTTTGCAATAGATAACCATATTCCCTACTTCTTAAATCCTTTTTTAAAGTTTGGATTTGTTTTTTAAAGAAGTATCTCCATCAGATAGTGACCTAAATTGCAAAGCAAACTTGCACCCATACTCAATTGCTAAGACTGCAGTTTTAAGTTAAATAAATTCTTCTAGTTGAATTTTTCCAAACTGTTGTCAAGACAACCTTCCCTTTCTCCATAACATTGAGAGAATTAGGTGTCAACCTGGCATAGAGACAGAAATAGCTGTTGAATTCCAAATATGGATGGGTTAGGAAGGCCACAAAGTTATTGTTCTTACCCCTTCATGTAACACCTTGTAAATAACTTCTTGCCCAGTTGGGGCTCAATAAACTTTGCTGACTCATCTGTCACAGAGAAGCAGCATTAACTCTGAAGGACTCACTAAAGCTATTTAATCAGAAAATCAATTTCAGTTTTCCTTGTCATGGGGAAAATATTTCTGCTAAGTTGAGAAAAATGTAGAGGTAATTATATTGTGTCAAAGTCTCTAATGGAAAGCCAGGAGTTAAAATGGTGTGAACAAAGCAGATGCAAATCAATTTGCTTTGCATTACAGTTGGCAGTATTGGGCACACTTGTCCCCATATGGAAGTCATGTTTACTATTTCAAGAACATAGTATCACTTTAGAGTGTTTAATATTCAAAGTTCTACATTATGTTGTTTTTTGTTTTAGGGTTTTTTGTTGTCATTGTTGTAATTTTTGAGCAATTTCTGGGCCAACACTTGGTATTAAGGTTACTAGAACCCTAGAAAATTGCAAACTTGCTTCGCTCCCCCTGCACTTCTTGTGGTCCTAAGACCATGATTGTATCAGATATTAATCTATGACCCAACCACTAAATGGATTTTATTGAAGCTGCTATAATTCCACTACCAGAAAACATGATAAATAGCCAACATGCCATTGAAGATTTATGTTTGGTTTTGAAGCCCATTATCTTTTAGGAAATACTGCATAGTATGATTCACTGAGTGGTAGCAGGCTCATATAACCCAAGGTTCTTCTGTATTGATTTCACAGAGTCAGTATAACAAATCTGAGTGTCTGCTTTGCTAGGCTCACATGATTAAAACCAAAATGAGCTTCAGGGATCATTAGTGAGTAATAAGGTACTCTGCAATACTAAGAATCACAGACCACCTTTCCCCCTTTGCTGAAGGCAAATTCAAGAAGGGGAAATGTGTTGCTTTGACTACTTTGATTGAAGATCTAATTGGCATGCTGTTTCTCACTCCTGGCACATGAACTACTTCAGTCTACACAATAGCAGAACCTGAAGGGGCCTGAAAGATTCGGGTCCTAGACATTCTCTTAACAGAAACTGAGGATCACAGAAGGGAAGTGACTCTGCAGCAAGGTTCTCTCCCTCCACTGTGTCATGTCCTATGGGCTTTGCTCATAGCCACTGTGGTGAGGGCACAATGCAGAAAGGAGGCAGCTCCAAGGGACCATGGGCACACATGGAGCAAGGCCACTCCTGCCAACTTTCACTTCCCATTTCACCTGGGGAAATCTGTCTTTATTTCAGTGAAATTTCCAGGCTTTGCCATTTGGGGTGAGATGGAGAGGGACGTGGAGGAAAGTGAGAGAAGGTGTTCAGAGTGACCTTTAGGGACCATTTGAATGGATGTTCATTAATCCTTGTGCAGCAGCCAAGGTCACCTTTCCATTGCTGAGGGAGGTGACCTCACCTCCCTAATCCTTTTTCATTTAAATCTGCTGAGTTTGGGAATCCAACCTACATCTCTGCTGCCAGTTTACTAAGACCTCCGTTGGCCTCAGACCTGGCTGCCCAGTATCTCTTTAAAATATTTCCCCTTCTTTGCTCCCTTGACCCCACTGTCTGTCTGCTAGTTTTCCTTCTTTCTCGTAGGCAACTCATTCTCAGCCACATTTCCTCTCCCTGGCCTCTGCTTCTCTCTCACCTGCTGTTAACAACTACCTTGCACCTAACATGAACCACAGATCCTCATCCACCCCTCACTGCCCTCCATGAGAACACCTCAGAGAACTAAAGTCTAAGCCCCTGAAATGTGTCTCATTCTGGAAGAAGGGGAGAGGGAAATGTGCAGAAACCCCCGGTGGAGTGAAGGCTTTGACTCCTCAGGGAGTTGGCATTGACCTTCAAAGGCACAGCACATTCTGTGATGTCAGAGATACTGTCACAAAAAGTAAAAGAATGGGCTGAGGGTGCAGCTCAGTGGTGTAGCATCTGCAAAGCATTGCAGGCACGAGGCTCTGGGTTCAACCCTCAGTATCACAAAAAAAAAAAAAAGGCGTCAGCAGGTACATAATAAAAAGAACAAATGAGGCTGGGGGAGGCATGCTCTGAATTACAACACTTATATTCTATCATCATTCTTATACTTGGAAATAATTACACTGAAAAAAATTCTAATCCAGGGTTTCTCAATTTCACCATTGTCACATTTGGGACCAGACAGTCTCTGTTGCACAGGGGCTATCCTGTGCATTGTAGGATGTTTAGCAGGACCCCTGGTCTCTATTCAGTAGATGCCAGTAACATCTTTCCCCTGCTACTCCCCCTGTTTCCTCCCTACTTGTCACAACAAAAAATGTTTCCAGACATTATCTAATGTCCCCTAGGGAACAAAATCACCCCAGGCTAAGACCCCTGCTCACAGGTCCCTTAACCTCTCAAAAGATGATCCTAGAGAAGCCCCCTATATAGGAAGCCTGCTGGGAGGAACACAAACAGTACCTACAGGGAGTGAGGGAAGCACACTGAACAGTAGCAATTAAAGGTATCTATAGATACTGTGAAGAGCTCTGGAGCTGCTCAGCGTTGTCCCAAATCCAGGCAAAAGGCTGAGCACCCCCGGCTCCTAGTCATCAGACAGGACATGACCTTGTCAAGGCAGCTCCCTTCCGTAGAGGTCCATTTCCCAAGAATAACTCAGCTGTGAGCAGAGCATTACAGTGTCCACTATCAAAGGAGAAGAGTTTCATCTCTTTCAAGGCCAGGGTCATAAATACTGAACTTGACTACCTGTATAGTAGGCTGCTAGAAGGCTTCAATTACACAGCCATGATTTTCTTTCATAATCCAGTGCTACCATGGTCCAAGAAAATTACAAAAGCTACTTCTTACCCAAATCATTTTTGACATATGTCTAATTTGAATTTGGCTTTCATAAAATGTTTTTTTTATATAGGCTAGATGACAAGAAAAGGCCCAGGGAACGGACTTGGTCAGTCAGCTACTCAGTGTGTAGGTTCTACCGTGGCTCCACCTCCATCCCCCACCTCTGTTCTCTCAGCGCGACCAGCAGATGCTCCCTGGTCATTTTTTCAGATCCGTCTGTGCTCACCTCCAGTGAGCCCTAGAACATTTGCCCCTTCCGAAAACCCTTTCCAAAATGGAGTTGATTTGCTAGTTGGATAGACCCCCACTTGACTCCTGGCCTGGTGTTTGAAGATATGTTACCACTTTGATCTGTTTGTTTCTTTGGTACTTAAAACAAAATAAATATCATATCAAACTAGAACAGGGTGTAGAAATGTTTACTTTTGGCTTGCTCCCCACTGACAGCATAAATTCTGCAATGGAAAAAAAGCACAGAGAAGTACTTTGTCTAAGGCCACACAGACCAGGTAATAGAGCAAGAAACAGAGAATAGACCAGTCTGTACTGTTACCTTGAGCCCAGCTGCTCCAGCCAAGAGCCATCTAACTCGAAGGTGTGGGCAACATAGGGCATTTGACTTCTGTGTGAGGTTACACATTACAAAGATTTTCATCATCATTTATGGCCAAATGCATGGGATTGACAAGGAGTAGAATAACTTTTAACAAAAACAGCAATATACACACAGAAACTGTTTCTTGTTTGTTGCTTTTGAGGTTTTGGTGGTGGTGTTTGCTTGTATTTGAGACAGGGTCTCCCTGTGTAGCCCACATTGGCCTCAAACTCATGATTCTCCTCCCCAGTGCTAGGATTACAAGTGTGCCCAGCTCCAGAAAATATTTCAATCTGTACAAAAAGAAACAGAAAAAGGCACAACTCCGAACTTCAAAGATGTGAATGCTGCTCCCACAATCAATAGAGCAATGTAATACAACATGAGAGAGAGAGAGAGAGAGAGAGAGAGAGAGAGAGAGAGAGAGGGAGGAAGGGAGAGAATGTGAACACAAACATTCATGGAGCACCCATACTACACCAGATGCTATAGGCTTGGGAGAAGGACCTGGCAACCCACTCCCAAACAACAATCAGCCATTGAAAACCCTATGAATAGCAGAGAAGCACTGACAATACTGTTTCGTCTGTTGTACATAGGGTTGCTATGAGTCGGATACTGACTCGACGGCACCTAACAACAACAACAATATGTAAATGTGTATATGTATTAATAAATACACAAATAATACATTCCTTTAACTTGTTCTTTCTGGTGAGAAACAGCATTACACAGTGAAATCTGGAGGTTGGAAATAAACCAATATTGCACTAGTCCATGACTGTGAATGAGGATCCATCTGTACCTAGACCAGGAGCCACACAGATGGGCAAAACACAAAGTGACTTGGCTCATCTCTGCCAAGTTAAACCAAGTCTCCAGAGAACCTCAAGGCATTCGGGGTCCTGATGGAAGGGTATTTTAGGAAATAAAGGTCTAGGACTAGACAGAATTCTGCCTCTGAAGCTTTTCAAGTGACAAAATGTATTCATATGTTTACATAAACTTGGTCCAGAGCCCATTTTTTTTTTCACAATGTTTGGTCTATACAGTAGAAAGTGTTGTTTGGGTCTCTACCAAAATGCAGTACGGGGACTCCTTTGACAGGAGAAATTATGGATTCCTGCACTCATTTCTTAGCCAAAACCAAAGACAAAAATAAAAAATAAAATAAAAATTAAAAAAATTCTTATATCAAAAGAAAGTTCATTTATAAAAGATACAGTATAACCTTTCAGGGGCTGGGGTTTGGCTCAGTTGTTAGAGTGCCACTCTGCGCCCTCTGAGGCCCTCAGTTCAATTCCCATCAAGGCAAAATACAGGAGAAGGGCATGGCAATCCACTCTTGGAACAATCCTGAAACAATCAGTCATTGAAAACCCTTTGAGGGTTGCTGAGTCCCATCCAACAAGGGCACCTAACAACAACAGTAACCTTTCAACCACAGAAAACAATGAATAGCCTGGGACTTAACTATAGATCTTGTGTGGAAGTGCCTGACAGTGTGTGAGATCCAAATGGCATCTTCTCATGCTGTTCAGCTTACCTTAGTTTTTTTCTTTTTTTTTTTCTTTCTTTCTTTCTTTCTTTTTCTTTTTTTTTTTTTTTTTTTTTTTTTTTTTTTTTTTTTTTTTTTTTTTTTTTTTTTTTTTTTTTTTTTTTTGGTAAGGATGAAAGTCTGAAATTCAAACCAAATATTTCAGATAACTCTCATTCATTCACTCAATAAATATTCAGATTATTTTTATTCTTGTAATTATACAAGAAACATCCTTTTTATAGATTTTTTTTTTCAGTACAGGGGGTTGAACCCATGGCTTCACGCATGCTAGGCAAGTGCTCTACTATTGCACTGCATACCCAGCTCTTTTTTTATTTTTCATTTTGAGACAGAATCTCTCTAAGTTATACAGGGTGCCTCTGGCCTCAAACCCACAATCCTTCTGCCTCACCCTCCTGAGTGGTTGGGATTGTAGATGTGTGCCATGGTGCCAAATTTATTAAAGGAACATATATTGTCACTAATCTCCCTCAAAGCACACTTACTGCACGCTTCTTGCCACTTTTTGAAGCAGTTCTGGCAATGTGTCTTTTACTGTAAAAATATTTTTATAAATTTAAAGATTCACCATATTTTCACCCCTTATACACATGCGAGAGGGGAGGAGTATAGCTCAGTGGTAGACCACCTGACTAACATGCATGTGAGGCTCTGGGTTCCATCCCAGTACTATAAAAAAATAAAATAAAACACATATAAGAAAAAATTAAAATAAAAATAAAATCATAATCAACATTTTGGTATATAGTTTTAAAAATATTCTTCTAAGCATTACAAAACATTATGAGATTATGTATTTATATATATATATATATTATTATTTTTTTTTTTTTTGGTAGTGCTGGGGGTTGAACCCAGGGCCTCACGCTTGCATGCTTTGCAAGTGCTGGACCACTGAGCTGCCCCCTCAGCCCATTTTTTTTACTTTTTGAGACAGGGTCTAAGTTATACAGACTGCCTCTGGTCTCAAACTTGCAATCCTCCTGCCTCTGCCTCCCAAGTTGCAGGGATTATAGGCGTGCACCACTGCGCCCGGCTATATTATGTATTTCGATAACACCATTTTGAGTACCTACATACTATTTCTTTGAATGTGCAAATCATAATTTATTATACCAGCCATTTTTAGACATTTATTTTTGCTCCCAATATATTGCTGTTACATATTTTGTGGTTATTTAAGTTACAATGTGATTATTCTTGACACATATCTGTAATAATTTTCTTAAATATATTCTTGGAAATGAGATTCCTGATTGGAAGGATATATGCTTTGTTTGTTTGTTTCCTCTATTACTGGGGGGCTGAACCCAGGGCCTCACACATACTTTGCAAACACTCTACCTCTGAGCTGCACCCCCAAGCCCTTTTTGTATTTTTGTCTTGAAATAGGGTCTCGCTAAATTACACAGGCTGCCTCTGGCTCAAACTCATAATCCTCCTGCCTCAGCCTCCCCAGTTGCTGGGATTACAGGTATGCATCACTGTGCCCAGCAGGATATTCACATTTCTAAGGTCTTTGGCCTCTTTCACCAAGTGAGTCTCCATTTATTCATTTAACAATTATACACAGATCATCTGCTGTATATTTGGTTCCATATCTGAGCCTGGGTTACAGTGGGGAGAGAAATAGATGTAATTCTTGACTTTATAGCCTTTCCAACATAGACGAAGGACAGTAAGCAAACGCCCAGCAATATTACATCATGAGAGGAAGGAACAAGGTGCCATGAGAAAAAACAATGCAAGGACCTAAGTTAGGCAGGGCAGGAGCAGGCGTGCCAAGGAAGTCACCCTGTGACATTGAAGCGGAGACTGGAACAAGTACACTGAGAGGATGCTAGGGAAGTGTGCAGGCCCCTGGACAAGAGCAGCACAAAGGAACCGCCAGAGCAGTGGGGCTGGAGCTCAGCGACTGCAGGGAGGGAGTGCAGCAGGGGTGCCGCAATTACACCGAAACTGGCATAGAAGAGTTTTTAGTACAGGGGTCCTGTGGTTCACGTATTTTAAAAGATTCCCTCTGGCTGATCGTGATCAATAGCAAGGCCATGTAGAAGATTAATTAAGTTGTCCAGAAGGTCAATGACAGTATCTTGGAAGAAGGCGGTGGCAGAAAACAGAGAGAGAACTGGAAACGCTTAAGATTCACTTGGAGCTCTTCCTGTGTGTCTACATCTCTTCCTCTTAAAAGGACACCTGTCATACTGGATCAAAGTCCCACCCTCCTCCATGGGACCCCATCTTAACTAATTAGATATGCAATGCCCTACTTCCAAAGAAAGTCACATTTTCTGAAGTATTGGGGGTTAGGATTTCACTACATATTTTTAAGAGTGCAGTTCAACACATCACAACTCAAAAACTCAAAAGATATCTTAACGGGCTGCAGATATTCCTCTCTAATTTGTCATTTGTCTTTTTATTTTATTTATGACGTTCTGAAGAAACAGTTTTAATTTTATGAATTTAATCTACAGCTTTTTCTTCTATTCAGTAAATATTTGTGTAGTGCCTACAGGTTTTTCCTGATGCTATTCCGTTTCCCTACATGCAAAGATGAGCAAGAGTTGGGCCATGTATCCCTAGGTGTTCTGAGTCTAGGAGGCAGATATGTAAACAAATACCTTTCAGCGTGGTGATTACAGTGATAAAGATTTGAGCTGCCTAGAGGTGGCAAGAATGGGTGTATGCTCAGCTAAATTTGGGCAGTTGTACAGAGCAGGTCCTTGGACAGTAGCTAAGGAACACCAAACTTCACTAAGTGTGCCTCCAACAGGAAGTTTCTGGCTTGGCTGTGCGTGAGCAGGATATTCAAAATGCAGTCTGTGGACCACAGCATTCAGGTCACCTGAGAGCTTGTTTAAAATACCAGATCTCAGACCTGCCTAGACCTGCTGAATCAGAACCTGCATTTCGAGGAAGTCCCTGGATGATCTATGTACACAGGAGAGTCTGAAAGGTACTGCCCTATTATTCCTTGGAACTCCTTAGTCAGGGTTATAGGCCCCAGCCTCTCTCTGTGATTGTAAGGACATCAGTAGAAAGTACCCAAGGAACTTAAAAGGCAAACTTTTAAAGTCTGTCCATGTGTTATCTCAAGATGCTGATTAGTACATCAAATGAGCAGACTTCACCAAATACCTTCGTAATCCATGGGAAAAGAGACCCGTTTGCACATTTCAGGGTAAGCTCAGTGGAAGCCAAGGAGACATTTGCTCCAAGGATGACCTTGGCACGACCCCAAGATTCAGACTGAAGATAAGTCTCCAAATCCATGCCCCGGATCAGCTGTTCAAAGGGGATTTGTCTCTCGGTTATAATTGGTCTCCAGTGTGGATACTGAGCAGGTGGTTGAGGGAAAGGGAAGCTTTGGTTTATTTGTGGAAGCAGTGAAATGAAGGAAATGTCTCCTTGGGAAAGGAGTTGGGAAGGGTTTCTGGCATCATAATTGGGTAGAGAAAATGAGAGGCAGTAGGGGTAGAGGAAAAAGATATGGGGAGAGAAATGAGAAGCGAGAATCATGGGGAAAGGAGAATTCTCTTTCCAAAATATACTCGTTGCTTGGTCTCGCAAAAAAAAAAAAAAAAGCCTTGATTACTCACTCCAAAGCCAAGTTCAATTCTGCATGATGAAAAGAAAAAACCCGAAGTGCACACAAGCATACTAGAGTGTGTAACCAGAGACAAACAGATCTGACACCATAGCCTCCAGATATAAAATGTTTGTTAGGAAACACGGTCACGTGGGCGAACTCAGCCTTGTGGCCTCCTGCAGTGCCTGCTTGGCCAGGCTGTACAACCTCCCCCTGGATTAATGCAGTCATGGGTTTGGGGAGAACAAAGACCAGAGTCTATCTTACTATGTTCTGAAAAAAATATAGGCATTCAATGCAAACATTAATCCATGCCAATATTTATTGGCTGCCTCATATGCAATCTGACCATTCAAAACCTGTTGCTGATTTGAGAGAGAATTTAGTGGAATTCATTTCAGTTCAACAAATAAATATCAAGACTTGTTGCCTGCAATTTACTGTGCTGGTCATGGCTGCCATGTACAGCTGGGCACGCTTTAGAGCTAGGCAATGACATGTTTCATATAAGCAAACAACACTGCCCTGAAGATGGGGAAACACACGAAGATGATTACAACAAAGTACTTATACTTAAGAACTTATCATGAGTTGCTAGGAAAATACATTTTGGAAAAAACCCGCAAATGTTTTACAACCTCTGAAAATTGTCATTATATTTCAAAATTTTATTTTTGAGTTGCCTAATTATTATTAAAATTTATCACCAAATCTTTATGGGTTTGGGGTTTTTTTTTGGTTTTTTGTTTTGTTTTATTTTGTTTTCGTTTTTGTTTTTGTTTGATTTCTTGTGAATAAATAAGGTGCTTTTTGTTTACTTGTTCTGTTTTGCTTTGTTTTGTTTGAAGCAAATCACACATGGAACAATCAGGAATAGAATGCTCTGTCACGTAGAATTCTTTGGGCAGCAGCCACTTAACTATTCCATCACAAAATCTTATAAAGAGAACCTCCAACAGCTTTCTAAACTCCTAAAACTTATTGCTTCAAAATTTGTTTGCCTAGAGGGTAAAAACTGAAATTATTCATTGTAGGCTGAATTAGAGAAAGAAAAATACAAAAAAAAATCATTCTTAAAAATAGCATATGCCTCTACCTCATGCAAAATACAAAAAACTAACTCAACATGGATCACAGGCACACCTGTAAAAGTTAAACTATAATACTTTCCTGGAAGAAAACATAGCCATAGATATACATAACCCTGGACTAAGTGATGGTTTCTTAGATGGAACCCCAAAAGCACCCCAAAAGTGACAGAAGAAAAGTAATCAGACTTTATGAAAATGAAACGCTTTCATGCTTCAAAAGACAACATTAACAAAATGAGACAACCCACAGAATGGAAGAAAATACTTCAAATCAAATTCCTTATAAGGGGATTTGACCTAGAATATATTAAAAACTTATACAACAATAGACAAGTAACCCAACAACAACAAAAGAAGGCAAAGAATTCCAATAGACATTTCTCCAGAGAAGATATGCAAATTGCCAATGTTAGTGTTGTTGTTTGGTGCCGTCCAGTTGGTATCCCACTCATAGTGACCCTATGTACAACAGGAAAACACTATCATCAGTGCTTCTCTGCTTTTCATAGGGTTTTCAATGGCAGATTGATTGAGAATGGGTTGCTAGGTCCATAATTGCCAATAGGCACATGAAAAGATAGTCAGCATCAGTATTCATTATAAAAATGCAAATCCAAACTACAATAAAATGTCACATACATTAGAATAGGTATAACAAAAAAGATGGGCACTCTCGTTTTCCTTCTTTCCTCTCCACTTGCCCTTTGCTCTATTCTTCTTTCTCTAGTAACCGTGTGTGCACTGTCCCTTCTCTTGGGCTTGCCATCTTTTCTGTCTAAGGTACTAAGCTTCTCCAGGTGCCTCAGTCTTCTCTGTAATTATTTTTTAATGTTGTACTATCTCTTAATAAACTTTACCTATACTCTCTACTGTAAAAAAAAAAAAAGACAATAACAAGAGTTGGTAAGGACGTGAAAAAATTGGAACACTCATACAGTGCTAATGGGATTGTAAAATAATGCAGCCATATGGGAAAAGTCAAGTAGTTTCTAAAAAAGATTCTTCAAAAGATTAAAGAGGATTACTGTATGACCTTTGGACCCTTGGAGATATATATACATATCTCAAGCTGGGTCCAACTCATAGCAACCCTCATGGGATTTTCAATGGCTGGTTGTTTCAGGATCGCTTAAGGAGTGGATTGCCATGTCCTTCTCCTACTTTTGCAGTGCATACACACACACGCACGCACATACCCAAGAGTGATATATATACATATATATATATATATATATATATATATATATATATACACACACACACGCATATATATAGCATTGTGTGTATATATACACACTGCTGTATGTGTGTATGTATGTATGTATGTATGCCTACAGCCATAGCACTGTGTAGTCTGATCACATCAGATCTCAGAAGCTAAGTAGGGTTGGGCCTGGTTAGTACCTGGATGGGAGACCACCTGGGAACACCAGATACTGTGGGTTTGGGAGAAGGACCTGGCAACCCACTCCCAAAAATCACTCTGCCGCTGAAAACCCTATGAGTAGCAGAGAAGCACCGACATTAGTGTTTCACCTGTTGTTTGTAGGGTTGCTATGAGCCAGATACTGACTGGATGGCACCTAACAACAACAACAACAACCCAGGAGAGATCAATGTCTGGAGAAAGACATCATGTTTGGGAGAGTGGCAGGTCAATGAAAAAAAGGAAAACCCTCCACCAGATGGATTGACACAGTGTCTGCAACAATGGGCTTAAATAAAATAAGATCATGTGCCTGGCACAGAATCGAGAAGTGTTTTGATCTGCTGTACATAGGGTCGCTATGAGTCAGACTCAACTCGACGGGCTCCTAACAACAACAACACTCTCTACTACAACTTTTTGTTGTGTATAAATTCTTTCATACACTGAATACAAGGACTGAGATTTTACTGCCAGATTTCTAGACCCTTGCTCTGGACTCCCTACCTGCACTCCCCACCTCTCCCCATAACAGCAGCAAATACCTCAGTTCATTTGCACTCATATATAAAAGAACTTACACCCAACACAGAAATTATAGTTGAGAGTGTGAACAAGATTCATTAAAAGATCCTACACCTTTAAAGAATAATCACAGGGGAAACTGAGATAAATGGAGAAGCTTAGATAAAACCAGAAAGGATCTTGGAAAATTCTCAGTTCTCTGGGTGAATTGGCATAGGGTGTTTCACTTCTCCCAGGAGAAAAGTAAAGCCAGAGAGAACATGTGAGCTAACCAAGCTTTTGGAAGGAAAGAAACTTTGGCTAGACCGAGAAGATGGCAGGCCAAGAGAAGGGGCAGCTTGCATGGAGCTGCTCCAAAGAAAGGGAGGTATGCGCAAGGCTGCCTGGGGGAGAAGAAGGAGAAAAGAGAGGAGCCGAGGGTGAAGAGTGAACAGAAAGAAGAAATAAGAGAGGAAAGAGGTGATATGGGTGTGTGTTCTAGTTTTATTCAAACAAGGGCATGCCCAGTGTGATGTCAGCCCTGAGTGCCTAGTGTGATGTATGAAAAAGCCCTGTGTTTCGGATTAGGGCATATCTTTTGTTGTTGTTGTTGTTGTTGTTGTTTTATGGTGATACTGGGGAGTTGAACCTAGGGCCTCATGCATGCTTTTTACAAGTCCTCAACCATTTAGCTGTACCCCCCAGCTCTTGTTTCTTTTTTTTTTTTTTTTACTTTTTGTGTGTGTGTGTGTGTGTGTGTGTGTGTGTGTGTGTGTGTGTGTGTGTTACTGGAGGTTGAACCCAGGGCCTCGCACCTGCATGCTTTGCAAGTGCTGTGCTGGACCACTGGGCTGCACCCCCAGCCCAGTTTTTTACTTTTTTGAGACAGGGTCTCGTTAAATTACACAGACTGCCTCTGGTCTCGAATTTGTGATCCGCCTACCTCTAACCTCCCAAACCACTGGGATTACAGATGTGCTCCACGGCACCCGGCTTATTTTGAGACAGAATCTATAAATTATGCAGGCTGTCTCTGGTCTTGAATTTGTGATCCTCCTGCTCCTGCCCCCCCTCCCCCAGTGTCTGGGATTAAAGGCATGCACCACCATGCCCAGCGGAAGCCTAGGCTCTTTGTTCTGTAAAATGGCTCAACTGGACATTTGACACATTACAAAATGATGGGTCCATAGATGGATGTCCCTGAATAGTCTGCCTTTGTTTGTGCTCAGGCAGCTGTTGATCCAAGATTAGGGTGTGGGGTGCATTAGAATAATGTCTGTCCAATATCCTTAGATATTTGACTGCATGTGGCTTCATCTCTCAGGTCAAATGGCAGAAGTCATTTTTAATCCCCTTTTCCTCCATATTGCCTGTTAATATCCCAGCTATCCTACCTAGCGGTACTGCCTTTATAATTTTCTTTTTCTTTTTTTCTTTTTTATTTTTTTGGGGGGATACCTGGAGGTTGAACTCAGGATCTCTGGCAAGCAGTCAAATTCTCTACCAATGAGCTGCATCTTTAACCCTATAAGAAAAATTTTAAATGACTATAGGAAAAAATAGTATTTTTAAGAACAGGAGAATGAAGAAGAAAAAAGTAGAACCCATCCCACAAAATTACATGAACAATGATTTTGCCATCATATTTTTGAAAATTATTTAAGGGTATTAGGAAAATATGTATTATGTTATTGAGGAGACTCGGGGGGCATGGGCAGGCAAGTCCGGAGCATGGGTCTCGAAACTGGCAGCAAAACCTCGGTTCTTGCGTTTGCCATATAAAAGAATTTATACCCAGTACAGAAGTCATAGTAGAGAATATAGAGTAGGTTTATTAAAGATAGTACACCTTTAACGATAATTACAGGGGAAACTCAGGCACTAAAGACGCTTAGCCTGCAGCTGTAGCCCTGTGGCATCCGATCCCGTCAGATCTCGGAAGCTAAGCAGGGTAGGGCCTGGTTAGTACCTGGATGGGAGATCTCCTGGGAACACCAGAAGCTGTAGGCTTGGGGGAAGGACCTGGCAACCCCCTCCCAAAAATCAATCTGCCATTGAAAACCCTATGCACAGCAGAGAAGCACTGACAATAGTGTTTCCCCTGTTGTACAGAGGGTCGCTATGAGTCGGATACCGACTCGACAGCACCTAACAACAACAATAAAGACGCTTAGGTTGATCTGCGGGGGGGGGGGGGGGGGGGGGGGGCGTGGCACTCCACTCCCCAGGCAATCCCGAAACAATCAGCAACTGAAAACCCTATAAGGGTCTCTATGAGTCGGACACAACTGACAGCACCTAACAGCCACAACAATTCCCCAGGGGAGGGTAAAGCCAGAGAACAGGAAAGTTAAGCCGGCTTTTAGAAGCAAAGATGCCTTGGATAGACAGAGAAGGTTTTGAGCCCGAGAAAAGGGAGACATGAGCATGTGGGTGCTGAAGAGAGAAGAGAGCAGAGAAGAGGAGAGAGAGAGAGAAGAGGAGAGAGGAATGAGAAAGAGAGCGTGGGCATGTGTTCCCTTTAGCTTTATTCAAACTAGGGAACACCCAGAGTGACCAGGGCTTGGGTACAGTGTGGAATCCAAATGAAAACCTTCTTCCAGTGTCCTCACAGCCCCATGTGTCTTCTTTACCATGTCGGAACCGCAGGAGCCATTTTCAGTCCCCCTTTCCTCCATTTTGCCTGCAAATACCTAAGCTAGCTACCTAACAATTCTATACAAAAAGTTGTCAAAGTTTTTTGATAAAGGGGAGACGGTAAATATTTTAGGCTTTAAGTGCTACTGTCTGTGCCATAACTACTAAATTCTACCATTCTGTGTCCTTGTGTTCATAGGTGATACATAAATGAAAAATGAATACACATGGCTGTGTCCCAATAAAAATTCACTTATGGACACTGAAATTTAAATTTTATATAATTTCCCCATGTCATTAAATGTTAGTCTTTTCGTTTTTTCCCCCCATCATTTGTAAATAAATGTAAAACCATTCTTAGCCTGTAGCTTCCCACAAGCTATGGGCTGGGCTGGCTATATCTTGCCAACCCCTGCTCAGTGCAATCTGAAAAACCTTTATTATGTATATAATGAAAAAGTGTGTGTATAATTTCCCTTAATCAAAAAAAATTCTAGGAGGAGGCTGAGGCAAGAGGATAGATCCAAGTTTGAAGCCATCCTGATCTACACAGTAAGTTCCAGGCCAGCCTGGACAACACAAGACCACATCTCAAAAAAAAGAAAGAAAGAAAGAAAGAAAGAAAGAAAGAAAGAAAGAAAGAAAAGAAAGGAAAAATACTAGGACAATTTAGCCCAAAATGTAAATAGTGACTCTCTGAGGGTGATGGTATCATAGGTGATTTTTGTTTTCTCCATTATATTTTTGACATGTTTCAAATGTTTTACAATGTATGTGTATCTCTCCACCGATGTTTTTGTTGTTTGTTTTTGCAGTTCTAGGGGGTCACACCCAGGGCCTCATGCATGCTTTGCAAGCACGTTACCGCTGAACTGCACCCCCAGCCCAGTTTTTAATTTTTATCTGGAGACGGGGTCTAAGTTTTGCAAGCTACAGGTAACCTCGAACTTGTGATCCTCCTCCCTTCCCTCTGCAGTAGAATCACTGACAGGCATGAGCTACCCTGCCTGGCCTCACTAATCCATGTTTTACAAGGATCATTTCATTATCCTTGAGGGCAGAGTAAGGACAATAGAACATGCGGATTGGGACCCTGCCCATCTGCCCTGGGTGTCTTCTGCTGTCTACAGTGGATTAAATAACTTCTGAGGATTTCCTTTGGGATCTGTGATTCCACCTCCTCATACAATTAGATGCCTGTAACATGATTCCCTTCAATTTGGAAAGCAATCCTCTCTCCGAAAGGAAGTTTCCAAAATAAGTCCCAAAGGCTGAGGGACACCCCACACACACCCTAAAATCTAGGCAAATGTGATTAGCAATCCTACCTCCTGTTCAGAGAGCCAGGTAACCTTGCTGCTCTCATATTGACCTCAAAATTCACAACATATTGGGGGGGCACCACCCAGACAGGCCACAAGGGGGCAGAGTATCTGCAATGCAAGGGAAAAGCAGTTTGGCCCCTGATAGAACATACTATTGATAAATTGTCCAATTATTTAAATCTCTCTCGGGAACCTAATTAAGATTATTATAAAGATTGTACTTTTTTCATGCAAAATTATTATTCACAAAATTGAAGATGCCTTTTTCTTGGAGCCTGTATAACTAATGTCTTTCAAAAAGGCCCAAGCAAAAAAAGAAAAAAAAAGAAAAAAAAAAAAAAGAAAGAAAAGAAAGAAAGAAAGAAAGAAAGAAAGAGAAATTCCAGCATGGTTCAAGGTAAAGACTATGGAAAATTTACACATTTTCATTTCCAAACAAGGAGATTTTATTTCTAGCTCACAAGCTACTATTGCTTTACAAATATAGTCTTTTTCACTTCTTTCATATAGAATAAAACACAACCAAATCAGATTTGAACAGAGAGATTCTTGCTTATTACATTTGCCCCATAAAAGATCCAGAAATCAAATGGAAAAGGATTAACAATATGGACCAAAAACCATGTAAATCATTCTAATAAAGTAGCCTAAGGTTGTTTATTAAGGATTCCCAAACTTGAAAGTAATATAAAAATTTAACCTTTGCCTTTTGAAAGTAGTAAATAATTAATAACTGTACCTAACATTTATTCAGCACCAAATTCCAAAGGAAATACTTTTCATGTATTTTTAAATAATCACCATTAACTTAGGTATAGATAATATTCTTATTTCATTTTCATAAAAGTGTAAAAACATCTGTTTTACTATTTCTTATTCTGGACATTTCTAACGCTGGCCAACTTAGTGCACACCCTGCCCTCTTACAATCTTTCCACTAAAAGAGAGGAAATCTGTGAAAGTGTTTTTATATTATTAAACACAGTTCTCTATAAATATGAACAGACAAGCTGGGATCACAGGAACAAGACACTCTTGACCTCACTTATACCTCTACCTTTCTCCTTTTCTTCACAGAACAACTCCTTGAACCATTCCACAGTTTTTGTCTCCAATGACTCTCCCTTGTTCTTTTTTTAACCTTTACATTTTAATTGCGATAAATATACATAATGTGAAAATCACCATCTTAATGATTTTAAGGGAACCACTCATTGGTGTGGAATATGTTCACCTTATAATACAGCCACCCTCCGCAACGTCTCATCTTGCAAAATAGAACTCTTATGCTCATTACAGAACTCCTCATTCTCCTTTCCCTCAACCTCTGGGAAGCAATATTCTCCTTCTTGTTTTTTTCTAAATTGATTACTCTAGGTATTTCATATGAGTGGAAACATACTTTATTTGTAATTTTTGAACCTGCTTATTTTATTTAAGATAATGTCAAGTTTAATCTGAGTTGTCTGAATTTCTTTCCTTTTTAGAGCTGAATAATATCCCATTGTAAATATATAATATATTTTACTTATCAATTTAGCCATCAATAGACATTTGGATTGTTCTCACTTTTTGGAAAATCCAATCCTGAAAATTAATTAATCCATCTAATCCTGAAAATTCCGTTGGTTTTTACCACAAATTGAAAAAGTACAATGACAACAACAACATAGATAAATTTGATCAATTCTAACTATCCTCAATGCCACTACAATGGTCCAAGCCAACTCGTGTCCTGCTTGCATTACTGAAATAACTTCCAAGCTGGCTTCTGATTCCACATGTGCTTCCCTCTGGTCCTCAATGCAGCAGCCACAGTGATTCTGCTTAAAAAAAAAAAAACAGAAAAAAGTTAATGTGACTGGGGATGTAGCTTCCCAACTCATTCAGAGTAAAAGCCAAAATCCAAACTATGATGTAGAATGCTGTACATAATTTTAAAATGGGCAAAGAGCATCAATAAACATTTCTCTAAAGAACATCTATAAATGGCCAATAAACACATGAAAAGCTACTCAATAACAGTAATCATTAGAGAAATGAAAATCAAAACTACAAGACATCACTGTGAACCCATTAGGATGGCTACTATTAAAACCTTAGAAAATAAATATTGGCAAAGATATGGAGAAATTGGAAATTTTGTGTTCTGCTGGTGGGTGGGTACAAAATTATACAGTTGCTATGAAAAATCATATGGCAATTTCTCAAAAAATTGAAATCAGAATTACCACAGTATGCAGCAATTCTACTTCTGGAAAAATACACAAAAGAATTATAACCAGTCCCTCAATAAAATACTTGTGTCCAAATATAGATGCATTATTACTAATAGTTAAAAAACATAGAAGCATCCCAAATGTCCATCAAAGGATGAATGGGTAAGCATAAGGTGATATAGCCATACAATGGAATAGTATTCAGCCTTTAAAAAGGAAACATTCTAACCCACACTACAGTGTAGGTGAATTTTGAGAACATTACATTAAATGAAATAAACTAGTTACAAAATATGGTATAATTCTACCAGTAGTTGAAGTCATAGAGACAAAGTGAATGGTGGTTTCTAGGGTGTGAGGAGAAAGGGGAAATGTGAAGTTGATATTTAATGAGTATAAGAGTTTCCATTGGTTTTTGTCTGGTTTTTTTTCTTTGTTTTCTGCAGTAATTGGGGGTTGAACCCAGGGCCTCACATATATATCACAAGTACTGTACCACTAAGTACCACTAAGAAACACTCCCAGCCCATTTTTTATTTTTTGAGTCAGGATCTTGCTAAATTACATAGGCTGCCGCTGGCCTCAAACTTGCAATTCTCCTGCATCTGCTTCCTGAATCACAGATTATAGGAATGTGCCACCATGTATGACTCTTTGTTTTTGTTGTTGTTGTTGTTGTTGTTGTTCTCAGTACTGGGGTTGAACCCAGGGCTTCGAGCTTGCATGCTGTGCAAGTGCTGGACCACTGAGCTGCACCCCCAGCCCTTTTTTTTTTTTAACTTTTTTTGAGACAGAGTCTCCCTAAATTACGCAGACTGCCTCTGGTCTCTTGCAATCCTACTGCCTCTGCCACCAGAGCTGCTGGGGTTACAGGCTTGCGCCACCACACACGGCTTGTTTTTATATTTGAGACAGGATCTTGCTGTGTAGCCTAGAATGTTCTGAAACCCACTATGTAGACTAGGTTGACCTCAAACTCATGTTGATTCTCCTGCTTCTGCCTCCTGCCAGAATTACAGGCATGTACCACCTCACCTGGCTGGGATTTAGCTCAGTTGGTAGAGCGCTGCCCTGCAGTCTCTGAGGACCCGAGTTCAATTCCCAGCACCACAAAAATGGGAGAAGGGCCTGGCAATCCACTCCCAAGGCAATCCCGAAACAGTCAGCCATTGAAAACCTTATGAGGGTTGCTATGAGTCAGATACCGACTTGATGGCACCTAACAACAACAACAACAACAACCTCACCCAGCAGGGTTTCAATTTTGGCAGATGAAAAGTGTTCCAAAGATTAATTGTAGAACAATGTTAATGTACTGAACACTACTGAATTGTATACTTAAAAGTCATCAAGACAGTAATGTTTAGATTTTTCATCTTTTTGTTGTTGTTGTTAGGTGCCATGGAGTCGGTATCCAACTCATAGCCACCCTACATACAACAGGTGAAACACTATTGTCAGCACTTCTCTGCTATTCATAGGGTTTTCAATGACAGATTGATTTTTGGGAGTGGGTTGCCTGGTCCTTCTCCCTTCGTATCTTATCACACTTTAAAAAGAAAAAACGGGAGGAACAAAAGACCATTGTCTATGTGGTTTCAGTGCCACTGGCCATGCAAAATACCTTACAGAGGTTATTTGTCCCTTAAGGACAGATGATGATCAACTGAAATGAACTGTTAGTTGGTGGGATTTCATGCAGTAAGCCAGACAGTGAGACAATTCAGAGTCAGAAACACTGGTCAGGTTTCCATTTCACATGTGCTTATGACATTTTGCACCTTGTTTTTCTAGTACTTCCCTTGGCTGCCATTTTCCTGACTTTCGATTAAATTAAACAAGTCTAGAGCTGGGGTTGAGCTCAGTTCATAGAATGCTGCATTGCAGTCTCTGAAGACCAAAGTTCCATTCCCAGCACCTCAGAAAATCAGAGAAGGATGTGGCAGCCCACTTCCGAAGCAATGCTGAAACAATCAGCCACTGAAAACCCTAGGAGGGTCGCTATGAGTCCTACAGGACTTGAGGGCACCTAACAACAAATTAGGCCTGAGGCTGCCTCTGTACCTTGAGTACCTACATGATAAAATGCAACCTAACTTAGTACATAAACATACTAAAAGCCTAATTTAGGAGTACATTTTCTAACAAATAGCTAGAGGTCAGCCAATCACAGGCTGCCAACTGATCAGCCAACATCCAAATAAGGAAAACGTGACGCTGTAACCTCCCAACTCGTTTTCCTACCCCATTTCCATTTCCTGTCTATAAGTGCTGTCTGCCAACCTTGTGGAACAGTTCTCTGACCCTCTTCTGGTTCTCAGGGATGCCTGGTTCAAGACTCATCCTTTGCTCAGATAAATTCTGTTAAATTCAATTAGTTGAAAGGCTGTCTTTATTCCTTTCCTTTCACTTCTTCCCTTCTTAATCTTCCTTCCTTCCTTCCTTTGCCCCCCCCCCCTTTCTTTCCCTCCTTCTTTCTTGCCTTTCTTTCTTTCTTTTATGGTGACAGAGATTAAAGTCAGGGCCTTATGAAGTCTAAGCATGTGCGCTACCACTGAGCTCCACCCCCAGTGGAAGTTTTCAACAATTGATTACATCATCAATATCAGACTAGAAACTCCGTGAGGGCAGGGAGCAAACCTGACTTTCACTTGTAGTTATATCCTAGTGCCCAGCTACCTCTCCATAATCATTGATTGTACATTGAAAGCAGAGGAGCCACTTAATAACAGTGTGTCTAATACTTGCCATACATTAGACAGTTTCTAAGTGCTTTACATATGGCTTCTCATTTGATCTTCACAACTCTGAGAAGTGGTTTCTATTATTATTATCTGCAATTCCACAGGTAAGTAATAGATTAGAATCTATAACAATTCTTTCATTTGTTCTTTCTTAGAATTTGACCTCACAGACTCTAAATCAGTGTTTCTTAATGTGGGGTGCTGGGGCGGCAGCGTGAACAGCTGCTGAGAACCCATAAGAAATGCACATTTTCATGCTCCACCAAAGACCCCACCAAATCAGGTACTCAAGCAAGTCCTGCATGTGATTCCAAATGCAGGTTACAATTGGAGAGGCCCTGTCCCATGGACCCAATTGGATCTTTTGGTTTGCTAGTTTGTTTCTTACACTCTCCTCAAAAAAAATTCCCATGAGCAAGGCTCTGGTAATGAAAATGTGAGGACTCAGCACAAGTTTAAATTTTTGGTGAGTCATTTGTAAATCAGGTGCTTGGGAATTGGAAACTATATACACATTAATAAAAAGGTAAGGGAAAAAGGCTTTGAGCTCATATTCTGCTGCAAGGCCAAAGGTTTTTTCTGTTGTTGTTGTTGTTGCTGCTGTTGTTGTTTGTTTGTTTGTTTTCACTTATTTAGTTGGTTTGGGCTTTTTGTTTATTTATTTATGTATTTTATTTTTTGGTTTTGTTTTTTTTGTTTCCAACTTGTTTTATTGAATATATATGCATTGGATTGCCTTGCTATGAAAAAGAGGTTCTTATATAAAATTTTCTGTATAAGTTTACATTTCTCAAAGTTCCTTCCTTATATGAGGCCCCTACCCAAAATAAATTTTGAAATTGTTTTCCAATAGTACTAGTGTGAACAGTATAGCACATTCATATGAAAAGCTAGAATTTGGAGACATATTAAGATTTAAAATCTATCTACTACAAAGACCCACCTTAGTAGACAAAACCTTATAATGTCCATTGCCACCAGAAAGACAAATATGGATGTATGAAAGGAACCAATTTAATGACATCAAGCAAAAGTGAGATTAACAATTTCTTCCCAAGAACCCTGAACTTTTGCAAAAGTGAGTTATGTTGTGGGGGAACTTCTGCCAAATTATGTGAAGTTGGAATTTTCTGAAATGCGGTTTCGAAAATATATGCTCCAAGCTGGGCGCAGTGGCGCACGCCTGTAATCCCAGCAGCTCGGGAGGCAGAGGCAGGAGGATCGCAAGTTCGAGACCAGAGGCAGTCTGCGTAATTTAGCGAGACCCTGTCTCAAAAACTAAAAAATGGGCTGGGGGTGCAGCTCAGTGGTCCAGCACTTGCAGAGCATGCAGGCGCGAGGCCCTGGGTCCAACCCCCAGTACCACAAAAAAAAAAAAAAAGAAAAAAGAAAAGAAAATATATGCCCCGAGGATATAAATGATTTGAAAGAGAAAACTCTACATTCATGATATGAAGAGATACAAAAGATGAATTAGATTATTTCCTTTATCTAGAGTTTATATGTAAAGAACTCTGAAAGAGAGAAGTTGTTGTTGTTGTTAGGTGCCGTCGAGTCGGTATCCGATTCATAGCTACTCTCATAGGGTTTTCAATGGCTGACTGTTTCGGGATTGCCTTGGGAGTGGATTGCCAGGCCCTTGTCCCATTTTTGCAGTGCTAGGAATTGAACTCGGGTCCTCAGAGACTGCAGTGCAGCGCTCTACCAACTGAGCTAACTCCCAGCCCGAAAGAGAGAAGAGGAAGATAGAAAAATTCCTTCAGTGACATGTTGGTAAACCCAAGAAAGTTGTTCTGCCTTTCAAGTTGAAACAAGTCAGAATATTCCAGTAGTTGGCCTTCATTAATACGTGACTCCCTTATTAGATACAGGAGTGTAATAACTGGTAACTTGCCTGTCTTGATCTGATCAAAATTAAAAAGCACCTCATTCCCATCCCCCCTTTTAAAAATGATACTGTTCTTATCTATTGCTGTTTTTAAATTTCCTTTTATTATTATTATTATTATTATTATTATTAATATCATCATCATTATTTAATTAGTATATAATATAATGAATTTCATTATGGCATTTACATATAATTATATCATATATTTTTCTCTTATTCACTCCCTCATGATCTCCCCCATACATACACATTGTTCCCACTTGCTTTTTGATTGTTCTGCTCTTAAATCCAGGTCTCAGCTTCATGTTTTGTTTATTGAATACTAATATCTCACATTTGTTGGGCCATTGCTCTGGTCCTGGTGCAATACTAGGGTCATCCCTGGCATTATTTCATTACATCTCATATGGATTGCCATGTCCTTCTCCCATTTCTGCAGTGCTAGGGATGGAACCCAGGTCCTCAGAGAGTGCGAAGCAGCATTAAGCACTCTATCAACTGAGCTAAACCCCAGCCCATGAATAGCAAAGAAGTACTGTCAAATATAGTGCCGGAGAATGAGCCCCATAGGCTGGAAAGCATTCAAGAAACAATTGGGGAAGAGTTACCTCCTCAAACTAGAGTCAACCTTAATGACAGGAATGGAATAAAGCCACTGGGACCTCCTTTTGCTGATGTAGCACATCTCAAAATGAGAAGAAACGTAGTGGCTCCAACACTTGGACTCAAACATAAAAAGATCATGTGCATGGCACAGTGTTGAGTAGTGTTTTGTTCTGCTATACTTTGGGTCGCCATGAGTCAGATCCAACTGGAAGGCACTTAACAACAACAACATAATAACTGAATGTTTATTATTTTCCATCAAGATAGAAATTTAAAGTAAAGACTATGTGTGTATAAAACTATTCATGTTTACATTCTGTGGAAACCTAAAACTCTATTTCATTTTGTCAGGTATCATTCTTTCCTTAAATTGTAGAGTTTTTATGCTACAGGGGGACTGGAATTTAGCTCAGTTGGTAGAGTGTCACTCTGCCCTCTCTAAGGACCCAGGTTTGATCCCTAATACAGCAAAAATGGGAGAAGGATCTGGCAGCCCACTCCCAAAACAATACCAAAACAATCAGCCATTGAAAACTCTATGAAGGTTATTATGAGTCAGACATGACTGCACCTAACAACCACAACAACATGCTACAAAAGTATTACAACAAAGTAGATGATGTAAACAAAAAGTAGCATATAGATATCCCTTTTTAAACACTAAATTCTATATACTAAAATTGAAACATTATCTTCTAATCAAAGTTTTTCTTTTCCAACCATTCCATTTCTGTGAATCTCCTTAAGAAAAAGCTGATAAACTCTCTTCAATTCTTCGTTCTATATGCAATCTTTTTCTAAGCCATACTATTTCTCATCTGAAAAATGTTTTCCATTTATGGCTTGCTTTTCATATATGAGTATGTGGTTAACTAGAAACCTGAAGCCAGAGAGTTATGAAAAGTCTTCTACTACTCCCTGTCTCCACTGTGGAATCTCTGCAGCTCAGGTTAGTTTGAGGGTCAAAGCTAGATAATCTGTACCGCTGAAACTTGGAAATTTTTCATCACTGCTACTTTGCAAAAGATGTCAGGTTTTTCCCATGACTGAGAAGGACAGGAAAGGCTGGGAGAGAAGGTGGGTGCCAGGTGGGACAGTGCCCAGGCAATCCCATGGCAACAGTCTCTCCACATCCAGCTGGTGGGAAGCTGGTGGGAATTTGTTCAGTGCTGAATGAAAAGACGTACTAAGAAGAAACTTATTTAAATGGTACATATGCAAAGGGATTTAGCTCAGTTGGTAGAGCACTGCACTGCAGTCTCTGAGGTCCCGAGTTCAATTCCCAGCACCGCAAAAATGGGAGAAGGACCTGGCAATCCACTCCCAAGGCAATCCTGAAACAATCAGCCATTGAAAACCCTATGAGGGTCGCTATGAGTCGGATACCGACTGAATGGCACCTAACAACAACAATGCAAAGGGAGAAGAAAGAAAAAAATAGTATGTATGCTTTTTGCATGGCAAGAGTATTGACAATATAAAATCCCCACCACCACTACCGCTCCATTCAGGACTTCTTGAGACACATAACAAACGTGTATAAGAGCACGTAGGAAGGAGAGTGATAATAATGTATACCATTCATTGGGAAGCCACTTGGCCCATCTGTTTTCTTCAGCAGATCCTTCATCCTGTGTCCTTGCTAAGTGTGCAGAGTTCCCAGATACTTGGTGAGAACTTTGGAGTCTTGTAATTGCAAATGAAAGAAGCAGATTTCTTTCCCCACATCAGGAACTGTCGATGACATGCTCTGGTCCCGCCTGGAATACACTCTGAACATATCACTGTTATCTCCAAAAAAGCACCCACAAATCCACCTCCTAAAACACAGCCAAATGATGATCTTGCTGAAGAGTTTGAGAGCATGTGAACTGAAATAAGGCTAAGCATTGAGAAGGACACAGGATGGGACAATGTGGCACATGAGGAATGCAGGAAAAAGAAACAGTGAGTGCAAAACCCCAAGACAGAGGCCAGGTTGGCCTGTTTGAGAACCAGAGAGAAGGTGAGCGTGGCTACAGCCGGTCTGTCTAGAGTGTTGCTCAACTGCTGCAAGGGAGGGAATTTGTGCCAGCGTGTAAATCACTGTACTGCTCTTTGAGCAGCGATGTCTTCCCCCAGCCTCACCACATTAGCTGGACCAGTATACTTCACGACGTAATCAGCTCTTTTATGGTAGATTATCTTTTTTTGTGGGAGAGAGGAGTGATATGTACAGAATATTAAAGAAATTTAGCATTACATAAATTTCACATAATTTTTGTGGCTTAGTAAATCAAAGATATCCTTAATTGTTAATTCTAATATTTTATTGTTAAAAAGGAAACATTAGTGAAAGATAATTTCACCTTTTAAAAAGTCTACAGTCTGAAAACCACTACATTTTTATTTTTAACAACATCTCATTCTTTGTTCTTGTGCAAATATATCCTTACATAATTTCAATCATATTGTATGCACATAATTTCTTTATTAATAACAAATCACACCCATTTTATAAATCTATACAGAGAAATTATAAACATCATTTGAACAACTGTATAACAGCCCATCGGGTTTTTAACAATTTATCTTTCATGGAAATTCACTTTCTCTTTTTCTATTCAAATAACCTCTCTCTGAAAATCTAAGTTGTTTTGTTGTTAGGTGCTAGCGAGTCGGGCATAGTGACCCTCAAGGGTTTTACAATGGCTCATTGTTTCAGGATTGTTGTCAGGAGTGGACTGCCATATCCTTCTCCCACTGAAAATCTAGTATATACTCCTTTTCCTTCTTTTGGATAACATCCTTTTTAAATATCCCAGAAATTTAATTATTGTGTAAAAGAATATGAAACTTTATTTTCTCTATATTGCCTTACTGCTTTGTAAAAAGTTGTGAATATTTAATAATTTAAAATTTTATCTACAAGGATTTTTGTGCAATGCCAGACCATTGGTATCTGTTAAATTCTCTTCATAATTCCCAGTTCTGAAAGAGGTTACATCCATAAATGAACTTAGGCAAAATATTTTTATGTATACACATATAATAAATTTCTATAGTTCAGTTAATAAAATAATTAATACAATTTTCTATTATTACAACAATTTCTGAGAAACACTGACCATTAGCAACTGAAAATTTAAATATGCAAAAAAAGCAGATCCAACCCCTTAATAGCTATTGGCCCTTCTGGAGCCTTTCTGTAACTCTGTCACTTAAAAGGCACCCAAACTCACGTGCCATTTATCAGGCTGACTTTGAATTGTGACCCAAATTCACACTACTACAAAGGGGACATTCTTGCTCTTGAGAATCTGGGAAGAATCCACCTGGGAAACTAGGAAATAAAGAATCTCACCTATATTTTCCCCAGAGTAAATCAACCCACCAAATTTAAATAGGACAGGCATCTACTTAATCAATTCTAGTGAAAGAATAACATTTAACTGGGCACAGTGGGTCATGCATGTAATGTCAGCAACCCCGGAGACAGCCAGGAGGTTCGCAAATTCAAGACCAGAGGCAGCCCGCATATCTTAGTGAGAGCTTGACTCAAAATTAAAAATGGGCTAGAGGTGCACATGTGAGACCCCGGGTTCAACCTCCAACTACCACAAAAAATATTAATTTTGATGTATTAACTAAATTTTAATAATGCACACAGCTGAATGCTTCTTCCATTTAGGTGTTTTTTGTTTGTTTGTTTGTTTGTTGTGGTACTGGTGGTTGAACCCAGGGCCTCGTGCTTGCATGTTCTGCAAGTGCTGGACCACTGAGCTGCACCCTCAGCCCATTTTTTTACTTATTGAGACAGGGTCTCGCTAAGTTACACGGACTGCCTCTGTTCTCAAACTTGCGATCCTCCTGCCTCCACCTCCCGAGCTGCTGGGATTACAGGCATGCGCCACTGTGCCCAGCTCCATTTAGTTTTTGAAGGATGTTAAGACCCTCACCATTCTTACATTGGTGACAATAACATGGAATTTCAAAATAAGTCTCTTTCTCATACTTTTCATGACTTGCCAGTCACCCACCCTTGTGGTACATCTGTACAGGCAGAAATAACAGATGTCAGTAACCTTATATATGGTCCTTGTCATCTGTGACTTTTAAAAAGAGGTATGGTTTAAAGAGAAATAGGCCCAAAGCCAAGGTTCCCTCCACATCAGCCTTCCAGTCCATTTTTACTTTATCAGACCTGAAAAGACTGACACTTCGCTACATTTAGCAGGCAGTCTTTGTAGATACCATACTGAGCCTTCAAGAACACCTTTTCCTTTGTTCTGTGTGCGGCTTTCACACCCACCCTTTAGTAAATCCAGTATCCAGAGGGTAGAACACTTTTCGATTGCACTGTTTTCTTGTGGGATTCCATAATGTGTTGAATGTCCCTCCCCACCTACTACAAGGGTGACCATTTCAAACTGTAAGTCACACTGTACTTTAAAGGAAGTTTCCAGAAAAGGCCGACCAGAGGGACAGAGAGCTTTAGCGGTGCTGAGTGAGTGGAGTTGCTGTTTGTGGACAAAGAGTCGAGGCCAACAGTGACCTTAAGAGGCACCTCAAAACAAACAGCAAGAGACCCTCAGAGAGCAGCCTCTTCCACTGCGGTCACTAACCCAGCGCAGAGACCAGAAGAGGCTTTTCATTTCCATCCAGTCTCTTCAGGCATATTGTGGGTCAATGCAGCACCTCATGAATCTTAGTACTGTCCTTCAAAAGACACAGGAAAAATTAAGGTCCACCTGTTCTCTCACCTGGCCTTGGCCTGTATAAACTACAGGCAGATATGGCCAAAGGGAGATGCTGCTTTTAAATCTTATATCACAATGAATCTGATGATGAACTATCTCACAGGTGAGTTGATCTTTGAAGTGCACTTATTGAGTACAGAGGAAGTTTAAGGAAAAGGAAATTACTAAAATGATATTTCCAATGAACCTTCAAAAATACAGTCTACATTATCAGATATTTTTGAGATCCGTATTTTCAACTCAGCAATATCAAATGCTTTTATGTTGAGAATCAAGATGGTCTCTGCACTTGGAAATATTTTATCTGATAGTTACATGCTTCCAAGGAATTTGGGTAAGAGGTGGATAACTTGATTTGAACTATGGCATATGTCCTCGCTAAAAAAGCAAACTTCAAATAACGACTGCCCACATTCTTTCATTTAAGAAGACAAAGACTTCATGGTCTCACTTACATGTGTAATGTAAAAAAGTAGAGCTCACTGAAGCTAAGAATAGAACAGTGATTATCAGAGGCCAGAGGGATGGGGAAAATAGGGAAAAAGGGAAATGTTGGTCAAAAGGTATAATTAGACTGGACGAATGTTTTAGAAATCCATTACACAGCATGGTGATCACCATTTATGATATTTGTGAATTTCAAAATTGCTTAAAAGTAGATTTTAAGCATTCTCATCACCAAAAAATAAGTAGATGACGTGATGGATATGTTAATTTGCTTGATTTAGCCTTTCTACAAGGCATACATAGAACAAAACATCACTTTATACCCCAGAAATATATATAATTTTCATCAATTAAAATTAAGAAAA
The DNA here is from genome assembly GCA_007922755.1 of Pedetes capensis. NCBI lineage: Eukaryota > Metazoa > Chordata > Mammalia > Rodentia > Pedetidae > Pedetes > Pedetes capensis. Next base: position 38,564 of record VMDO01008278.1, on the reverse strand, counting down.
AATACATTTTAAAAAACAAAAATAATTACAAAGAAATTAAGTAGCTGCGATATATTGCATGTAACTATCAATAGAATATTACAGGATGATAATAAAAAATGATTTGCTTGATCTCTTACCAAATGAAAAGGTTAAGCTGTAATCAATCATAGACCTAAAATTAAAACTAAGACTATAAATGTCTAAGAAGAAAATCTTTGTGAAGCTGAGTTAGGTGAAGAACTCTTAGATAGGACACACTAAACATGATCCTTTAAAAAAATAACAAATCTCATCAAATTAGAAATATCTATTCCTTAAATAATATAATTAAGAAAATAAAAAAGTAAGCCATAGACTGAGAAAAAGTACTTGCAATACACTATGTCATAAAGGACCTTTATTAAGAATATACAAAGAACTCATAAAATACAATAATAAGAACACAAACAACTTAATTTAAAAAACAAACACTTCATAAAAGAAAAGATGTAAATGGGAAATAAATGTACAAAAAGATGCTCAATGTCATTAATTCCAAAGGAAATGCAAACCAAAATCCTACCACTAAAAAAACATTATAATAGTTAAAAAAAAAAAAACTATAACTGACAATACCAAGTGTTAGTGAGAATGTAGAGCTATGTGAATCTTTTGTGGTGTGGGTGAGACTCTCCAAAATCTGAAAACAACGCAAATATTCTTCAACAGTTGGAGGGGAAAACAAACTATGCTACAACCATACAATGGGATACTATTCAGCAATAAAAAAAAAAAAAAAGAATGAATGAACTACTGACTCGTATAACATGGATGAATCTCAAATGCATCTTACAGAGTAGAAGTCATAATCAAAATGCCACGTATGTATGTATGATTCTAACACTTATACAGTCTTATAGAAGAGGCAAAGCTATAGAGACAAAAAAAAAAAAATAGTGGTTTCCAGGGATTGAGGGTAAGAAAAGAGGTTGATTATAAAGGAGCGTAAGGGGACTTTTTTGGGATGAGGAAATGGTTCTATTTCTTTACAGTGGTGGATTACCCAAATGCATTTGTCAAAACTCGTAGAACTGAAAAAGTGGATTTTATCAGATGTAAATTATGCCTCAATAAAAACATTGGATTCCTATTTCATGCCATAATAAAAATCAATTTCAAACACATTACAGATTATATTATAAAAGGGAAAATAAAACTTTTAATACTGAATTCAGTGAAATATATTTTAAGATCTTAGAGTAGGCAAGAATTTTTGTTGTTATTGTTATTGTTGCAGTACTGGGGGATTGAACCCAGCCTTGTGCATGCTAGATAAGTACTCCACCTGCAATCTTCCTGCCTCAGCTTCCCAAGTCACTGAGATTACAGGCATGTGCCACTGTGCCTGGCAAGAAATTTAATAAGACATGATATGGAAAACAATTGCTATATTTGATTACTTCTGTTCATCTCCACATTAAACAATATCACAAAGAAAGTGAAAAGCCAAGCCACAGATAAGATATTTGCAATAAACATAATTAGCAAAGGATTCAAAACCAGAATACAAAACCAGAACTACTACAAAGAGCACAATAATAAATTAAATATAAAACAGGGTAAATGTCAAAGTCAACCAATTTTAGTTATGACTACATATTTCTGAATGTTGAGATCTAAGGACACATGGGTAGAGGAGCATTTCCCTGGGGCTAAAATAGTATTATATTGGTGACCTCAGGAAGAATTAAGACAATGAATTGAGAAGGATGGACTTTCTACAAGATGATTGACATGACTCTACAAAAATATATCGTAAATGAGAAGTCTAAAGGCACTAGATCATGAAACTAAGGACACGTGTCAATCACACACATCAGATAAAGCTTGATCTTTTCCTAGTTCCAAAAAGCAAAATATCTATAAAAGACTTGAGACAATTAGAGGAATTTGAATAGAACTGGCTATTAGGTTATGTTATGAAATTATTGCAAAGGTTAATAGTTTTAATAATGGCATTGCAGTTACAAAGGAGAGTGTCCTTATTTTTTAGAAAGAGTATCCTGCTCTCTCCAGAGAAAACATGCTGTGATATTAACAACTTACTTGCAAATAATTCAGCAAAATCTGTTTCTTAACTAAGGGACTGGTAAATAGCCACATTAAACTGGTAAACAGGTTGCAGAGAACATATACTCTTTCATAACTATTGGAAGTGTAAATTGATAAGACTCATGGAGAGAAGACATATCAAAATATGTTCTTTGTTACTAATCTTTGAAATGCAAATTAAAATAATCTATGGAGGCTTGGGGGTATAACTCAATGGTGGAGTGCTTCCCTGGCACGCATAAGCTCCCACACCAAAACAAAAACAACAACAAAGAAAACTTTTAAGGTAACTATGAACATTTTCACAGGGTCAAAAAACAGGGTTTTGTTTTTGATTTTGTTTTTTTATGAGTAACATGCAATATTGGCAAGTGAATAAAATTGAGAAATGCAGATTTTGCGTTTCAGTATTCACTGACCCCATGTTTCCATTTCTGGAGATTTATCTAAAGAAAGTGATCAGAGATGAGAATAAAAGTGTATCATATGCGAAAGAAAAAAATTTTAAAGTAAATACCCATAAGAAATTGAGTAAAATTATGTTATATTATGAGAAACTTATCATTCTTAAACATTACAAAATAATATTTATTGACCTAGAGATGTTAATAAGGCAATTTAAACCATGTATAGAGAAAGAAGTCATTTTTATGGTAAAATCTACATAACATAAAAGGTACTCCTTTAGCCAGTTTTCAGCATAGAGTTCAATAGTATTAAGTCAATTCATATTGTGTGCCACCATCACTAGAACATTTTCATCTTGAAAAACTGAAGCTCTGTACCATTAAGCAGTTGTTGTTGTTGTTGTTAGGTGCTGTCGAGTCGGTATCCGACTCATAGCGACCCTCATAGGGTTTTCAATGGCTGAGTGCTTCAGGATTGCCTTGGGAGTGGATTGCCAGGCCCTTCTCCCATTTTTTGTGGTGCTGGGAATTGAACTTGGGACCTCAGAGACTGCAGCGCAGCGCTCTACCCACTGAGCCAAATCCCAGCCCCCATTAAGCAGTAGCTCTCTATTTTTCCCATCTTTTGACCCCTGGAACCTACCATTCTACTTCTGTTTCTACAAATTTAGCTACTCTAGGTAGCTTTTATAAGTGGAATTACACCGTAGCTATCTTTTTGTAGCCTGTAGCCGTAGCCCTTTGGCATCCGAGATCTCATCAGATCTCGGAAGCTAAGCAGGGTCAGGCCTGGTTAGTACTTGGATGGGAGACCACCTGGGAACACCAAGTGCTCTAGGCTTGGGAGATGGACCCGGCAACCCACTCCCCAAAATCAATCTGCCATTGAAAACCCTGTGAACAGCACTGACAATAGTGTTTCACCTGTTGTGTGCAGGGTTGCCATGAGTCAGATACCGTCTCAATGGCACCTAACAACAACAATCTTTTTACAGCTGCCTTTTTCTACTTAGTGCCATGTCTTTAAAGTGATAGAATTTCCTTCCTTTTTAGGGCTGAATAATATTACATTGTATGGCTAGATCACAGTTTGTTTATCCATTTACCTGTCAACAGACACTGGGGTTTCTTCTACATTTTGGGCACTCTGTATAATACAGCAATGAATCTAGGTGTATAAATATCTATTCCTGTCCTTGCTTTCAGGTCTTTTGGATACAATTGCAGAAGTGGAATTGCTGGATGGTGTAGTCATTTTGTTTTTAATTTTTTGAAGAACCAATATAGTGGTAGCAGCACTTTTCATTCCTACCATCAGTGCACAGGGTTCTCATCTGTCTACATCCTCTAGAGCAGTTATTTTTCTATTTTATTGTTTTTTTTTTAAATAACAGCCATCCTAATGGATATGATATGGTATCTTATTTAGTTTTCATTTACATTTCCCTAATAATTAATGATGTTGAACATTCTTTCACGTGCTTATTAGAAATAAACCATATTTGTAACAGGAACAAGCTTTTATACAAAAATCTATTACACACAGAGGAAAAAGAAAAGATAAGCATCAAAATATTTATAATGTGTTCAAATACTGTTTAGCAAAGATTGACTCCTTTCCCCTGTGTCACTGTGGGAAAAAGATTCTTCCCTGCCATTTAAGCTTGGGTTCTCCATGAACCTCATTTTGGCCAATGGAGCATGGCAGGTATGAACTTGGGCCTTAAAGGTATGACACGCTTTCACTGATCCTCTGAGCAACTGTATTCCTCGTAAACTTTGAGCCCAAGACTCAAAGTGACACTTTAGGGACAAACCTAAGGTTGGTGTGTAGCCTGAAGCAGAGTTGCCCAAGCCTTGCTATGGAATTGTGAGCAAGAAATAATTGCTCACCATTGTAGGCCTCGGAGATTTTTTAGGCCATTTTTTATGCTGTAAAAGCTAGCTAGATAAAGAGATCACAAATAGAAGTTTTTGTCTTTATTTGTGCTTCTAACTCTCTTCTAATTTTTCTACTATAAATATGTATTATTTATAAGATGATAAATACAAATAACCTAGAATTTTTGAGACCAAAATATTAAGTGGTTTTTTTCCTATTACAAATCACACATTTTAAAATATTTTTCCTTAATTTTTTTATTTGTTTTACAGTGAGTATATCTCTTCTTTTTTTCTTTCTTTTTTTAACCAGGAAAAATGAACAAAGCCTTTTCTTCTTTCTTGCTTGCTTGTCATCTTTCTTTTCTCTCCTGGAATTATGGCCATTCAAAAATCCCAAAAGGATCTTCAGGATTTTAGTAGGGAAGCCAAGTAGCATAAAGATACAAAATCTTTCTTAATTGGCTGCCTGGGCTTGGGGATGGAGATAGAAAGTGACTACAAATGAGTATGGAGTATCTAATATTGGATTGAGATTATGATTGTATGACCCGGTAATTTGCTAAAAATCATTGAGGTATGCATCTACATGGGTTGGCTTCTTGGCATGTGAATTATACCTCAATACATTTTTTAGAAAACATCCTTCCTTTACATGATGAATTAAAGAGAAAGGCTTTAGTTTCAAGAATGAGAACCACAGATAACTCTCCCAATAAAAACAAACAACAATAACAAAACCAAACTAGGTACATGACTTTCATTGAAAGGGTAGAATCATTCATTAAAAGTTAAACCTGAATGAAGCAAGCAGTCTTTGCATGGGGAAAAAAAAGTCTGCAATCCCAAATTTAACCAGAACACTTCGTTTCACTAAAAAACTATGATTTGCTAATCGCGTTCTCCTGAACAGGGATCCCAGCAGCAGGTAAGAGTCAGGCTTGGAGGTGGAGGATGAGCAATGGCTGGATCAGGGTTTTGGAAGCCAGCATAACTTGAAGATGGGTTATGAAATGTGTGAAGAAAAAACATACTCATGTCCAGCTTGTTAATAATAACTGCAATGTGCAGGTAACTTTCACCCACCCATCCCCAACTGCAGGCTAACTAGCCAGCTATTAGATGAAACTTGTAAAATATAAATGAACGAGTTGAGTGATTTCTTGTAGGGACTAGAGTATAACCAGACATTCCAGAGTTGGTTCAGTGCTTAGCTTACTTAAATCAAAATGATTTGCAAGTTATGTAACCTAGTTTGGAATACAGTAAAACTCCTGTGCCCCAGTCCAAATGTCCTAAATGAGCCCCCTCTGTCTGGAAGTCATCTACTTGTCAAACTTGCAGGCAAGCATCAAGCTTGGGCAATATGAAGGTTGCCATGACAACTGAGGGGAAAGTTTTGGTCAACAGAATATAATCCAAAAAAGTTTTCAAAGAAAAACAACCCTTCTGAGTGGCTTCCCTAAGCCAAAGAGGATTAAGTATTGCACACTCCAAAAGGAAAATGTCTCACAGCTATAAAACCAGGAGATCACAGGTCAAGAAACAGACAACTAGATGGCAGAATCAAACTGACAAAGCAGGAAGCACAGCACCCCCAGCCACCAATCTTTGCCTTGAGCTACTTTGCAAATAAGAAAAGCCTAAGAAATGTTTCGTGGTTTGATCTGATTGGGAGAGTTCCAAATTCTTATTTCATATCCCAAAGAAGAATGAGCTTGTCTCATTTGAGCTGAGACCCAAACATACTAGATGGATTTCCAGAAATCCCAGTTCTTGAAATAATTGAGCTTTATTATTATGCTTCCTCAGCCACCCTTGAGTTAGTATTTGGTTTGACATCTGTTCAAGGAAAAACTGCCTTTGAAAAAATTCAATTCAATTAAGATAAGAAAGGAAACATTTTAAAACAACTTATCTTTGACATGTATTTCAGGGGAAATGCTTTCTCCGTGTATAATGGGAATTTTCTTATCTTTCTCTGCATCGTTTACTGACTCTTCTTCTTATGACTGCCCCTGATTTTTGATCTCCCATTTTTAGCTATAGAGTTTAGGGAGCTAATTCCATCCCAAGTTTCAGGAGGAGGCTGTGACTAGGTCTGGCCAATCAGGAGCTTTATACTTCTCTGGCTGCAGTGATTGGTTCAGTGTTGTACACAGGATCAAATCAGAACTAGTTGTGTCAACACTGGACCATTCACTGAAGGAAATGAGAGTCTTTATAATACCATCATAATGTCCATCTCTTGGGTTGGAAAGTATTATGCAAACTGCAAATAACACTGCACCAATAGATAAAAGGACTTTTCCCCCCCTTTATTGGTAAATGTTGGTGGGGTACAGAGTAATACAGCATTTGCTTTTTCCATTATGCGACTGTTATATCACTTTTGGTTACACTTTTATCAACTTATGGAACTTTTTTATCAACTTATCAACTTTTATCAACTTATGGTTTATGGAAACTTTGGACTAATATGTAGTAAAACTCATGGGTATTTGGGTTATGTTCCCCTATTTTTCCCATGTACTCATGAAGTTACATCCCCTGATTCCTATAAGCTGTGTGAGTTTGGACAAATCACTTAACCTTCCTGGGCCTCATTTTCCTCAACTGCAAAATTCTTTAGGCATTTCTGTGAAGATTTTATAAAGGATGTGTATGTGAAGGCACATCCTAAATTGTAAAAGCTCATGAAATGTGAGGCCTTGCCTTTTGCCTTCATAGCAGCCCAAACTGGAATAATCATGTAGGGATGTCAGAGCCTATTGAATGCTCATGAAAACAAAACAAAAAAATTACCCTAGAAGAAGAAAATTTGAAGCAACAGAAAGTCAGAGCCAAAAAAGGATTTAGGGGATATTTGGCCCAGCCTCCTCACTGCATAGATGAGAAACTTGTTCTACCTGCCCTTGAAAGCAAGGAAATAAGATAAGAACAACTAAATTCAGCAGGGTTCTAGGCATTAATCTAAAGCAATCAGACAATAAACTATGGCCTTGGTGGTTATCTGAGCCCATGGTAAACAGGCTCACCTGCAAAGAAATGAAAGCTGTGGAAGAAAAATGGATCCACCTGACAGTTCACCTCCTCCACTCACAGCTCAGCCCTCTGAGTTTAAGATGGAAGGAAAAGAACTTTACAGTTGGAAAACTGCTGAGCCCTGTGTCTGAAATGCTTCACAGATCACAATGGGGATTTTATTTATTTATTTTCATTTTCCCTGTTGGCGAGAACCAGTTCTGCCAAGAAATCATCTGCCAAATGTTGACTTCATTTATGATGCTGGCAATGTGATGTTTAACAGCTGACATTTGACAATTTTTTAAAAATCTGTCCTTTAGCTTATATAACAAAGGAAGTATTGCAAAAATTCAGAGAGGCAAATAGAACATTCAAGAATTTTGTACAGATAAGAGTTATTGAAAAAAGTCACCTCTGGTTAATATTTTTAAAGATTATAATCATATAATCTCCTAGTTCTTACTAGATACAGAAAGCAGTCTATGCATACTAAATAGCTTACTCCTCACAGTAGCTCTATGAAAGAGATGCTACTTTTATGAGCCACAGATTTGAAAAAAAAAAGGCCCAGAGAAGTTGAATAACTTTCCCAAAGTCTCAAAGTGGAGAAGCAATTGAGCTGGAATTTGAAACTACAGAGCTTGGCTCTGTAGTTTGATGGCTTAAAACCTCTGCCTTCCTGAACTTATGCTCATCTCCTGCATAGAATGCTTTATATGTTCTTTAACAAGGAACTTGTGCATGGAATTAAAATGAATTGGATTTCCCATTCAAATGCATTTTTCTAGAACACTTTTAATCACGGCATTAAGAGAAAGCAGAGTGAGAATGAGGTTTTGGAGCTATGCAGCTGGAGTTCAATTACTGGCTAGTAGTTATGACCTGGGACAATTACCTGAGCCTTTCTGTGCTTCTGTCTTTTCATCTGTAAAAGAGGGATAATAATGGTACCCAAATCCCAGAGTATTTACTGGGGTTAAAGGAGTTTACATCAAAAACATAAACTTCCCTTTCAAATTCTATAAGAAAGCCATGTTTCACCTTCCAATGAAATCCTCCTGGGTCTGAGTGATCATCTCCATAGAATTCTAAACTAGCAAAAATTCTGAGCAAATTGGGTAAGAAAAAATGTTCCAGATTTGCACAAAAAGGAAAGAGAAAACCACACAATAATTCAGAAAGTATCTAAATTAGTGTTCAAGTATTATACACAAGAAGAGTTAACAGATATACAGCTGGTCAATCCCAACGTTTAATTAAGACCCGTCTTTTATTGGTCAAAACACTTCATGGAAGCCAACCCAAAAGAGAGCTGGATACACACACATACAGAAACACATACTTGGTAACATTCTGTTATTTTATCCTACGGGGAAGTAGCAGGATATAGATGCAAATGAGTTTTTCATGTATTTCTCTTGGCACTATGGCCATATTTAATGTAACATCCAGTAAAGCAGAAATTTTAATTAAGTTTATGGCCTGACCATCTGTATTTGTTTGGAATTTCTGTCTCTTCAAAGCAAAAATGTGAACCTGGCTTTAGATCTGGAAATATTTCAGGCTGCAACCAAACGCATTATCAACAAACTGTGAATATGTGATCTGAAATATAAAAGAAGAGGCTGAAGGCTATTGTCAAAATATCACAAAGTACCTGCATAGTAATTATATAGTCACTAATTTATTCTGATATGCTTCAGGGAAGATAAAAAGGAAATTTCATATATTTTCAAGGGAAGAAAATGCCTCAGCATCAATACACTGCCAAAGAATTATTTAAGGACATTTTACTTATTTCTCTGGATTTTGATGTTATTTTCCTTTTAGCCTTCAGTTCTTTGCATTTATAAATGAAAAATATCCACATACACTCCATATCCAATGTCTTAGTAAATCCTGTAGATTCCTTTAGTGAATTTTTACACTAATGTACAACAAATAAAAATAATGAATATGGCAGGGGGTGGTGGGACACACCTGTAATCCCAGTGGCTCCAGAGGCGGAGCCAGGAGGATCGCAAGGTTGAGACCAGAGGCAGTCTGCGTAATTTGGCAAGACCCTGTCTCAAAAAAGTAAAAAAAAAAAAAAAAAAAAAAAAAAAAAAAAAAAAAAAAAAAAAAAAAAAAAAAAAAAAAAAAAAAAAAAAAAAAAATGGGCGAGAGGTGCAGCTCAGTGGTCCAGCACTTGCAAAGCATGCAAGTGCAAGGCCCTGGGTTCAACACCCAGTACTGGAAAAATAATAATAATAATGAATGTGGTCAATATAGATTACTAAAAAGTATTCATGTGTATTTGGAAGTAATAACAAAGCATTCTTTTAAATATGCTATAGTACAGACATAACTCAGAACCACAGTGTGTTGTTTGCCCTTGGGAGGACAAATTGAGCTGCCCAAGTTCACCTTTCCTTTCCCTGTGCGGTGTCTGTCAAATAAATTAAAGATTTAAATAGATGCCTGATTTGAAATGGTAAATCTGGGTGGAAGTTCCAAAATAGTATTGCCCAAAGTCTTATTAAAATTCACAGGGAGGCACGTGAGACAAAAATTCACAACTCTGGAAACAAGCCTATCAACCCACTGCCAGAATCTGGCCGGTAGATATTTTCAGGTCTTGCCTCCAGAAAAAGAGACCATCCGAACCTAGGCAGAAGAGCGTTCATCCATTCACCACTATCTTGCCCCACAGTCAAGGCCAAACAGAAATATGAGTTTCGGGCCAAGTAGCAAAATAGGAGCTCTGTCCTATTACATCACTGCTGCTTTTTGAGACAGGCAGGACTCCCATTGTTATTGTGTTGTTGTTAGGTGCTGTCAAGTCGGTGTCCAACTCATAGCAACCCTATGTACAACAGGCGAAACACTATTGTCAGTGCTTCTCTGCTATTCCTAGGGTTTTCAATGGTGGATTGATTTTTGTGAGTGGGTTGCCAGGTCCTTCTCCCAAGCCTATAGTATCTGGTGTTTTCAGACAGTCTCCCATCCAAGTACTAAACAGGCCCGATCCTGCTTAACTTCTGAGATCTGACAGGATCGGATGCTACAGTGGTACAGCTGCAGGCAGGGTGCTCATACAGGAGTGAAAACCACCACCACAGACTAATCTTGTGAAGTGTATGTTTAGACTCCTGCCAGTTTTACATCCATTTAGAGACAAGTCAAGTCAGCTACAGGAAGGTGGAAGCACTGTAGGTGTGGCAAGAAAGTGTAATAGTGACAAAGACCACAAAGCAGGTCTCAATACAGTGCAACAAAGCACAACTAGGAAAAGCCATCAAGAAAACAGAGACACCAACAAGCTCTGTCTCAGGTGGGGTAAATACTGTGGAGAAAAATGAAGCAGAGGTAGGGCCAAAGGAAGAAAGGGGTGGAGGGGACTCTGGGGCCAGGTGGCTGGGGAAGGACTCCCTATCACCTCCAGTGTTAGCCTCACTGGCTGCCCCTGCCCCTAAGGTGACTACTCCTTGACCTCTCAGTTCAGTCAGGGTTCAGTGGTTTCTACCAACAGCATCTCTTCCTCTTTCTGTTTGCTCCTCTTTCTGTACTCAAGAACCTTCTCTATTACCAACTTCCCCATTCCTGAGCAGTAGGCTTCCTGGTCCAGACTGCAAGAGAAAGGGAAACAAAACAAAACAAAACATGTTGGCTTAGATAGAGGGAAACATATTCAAAGGTTTACAAAAGTTGTATCCACACTATACATATTCTAGAAAAATTATTATAGAAAAATCCAAACAGGCAGACAGATGTTTACCTAAAAAAAGTTATAAATTGAGCTTACCTCAGACTTGGCCTCTGCAATAGTAAATTCCAGAAGACAAAACATGATGCCTCTATACACTTTTTGGAAAGGGTCATTACATCAAAACTCATACACACACACACACACACACACACACACACACACACACACTCAGGCACACACGCACGCATACACACAAGGTTCCATATTGTAACTGAGTCCAGAAGTTTTTTGAATTTTGGATTTTTTTGGATGTTTTGACATTGCATATGCACAAGGAGATATATTAACTGAATCCAAGTCTAAAGACAAAATTCATTTATGTTTCATATACGTCTCATATCCTGAAGGTAATTTCATACAATATTCTTAGTACACCTGCACTCGAATGCAAACCATCACATGAGGTCAGGTATAGATTTTCCCACTTGTGTTATTGTGTAAGTGCTCAAAAAGTTTCAGATTTGGGGACATTCCAATAAGGAATTTTCCAACTGGGATGCTCAACTTGCCTGTGAAGATAATAGTAAGTGATTCTCAAGTAAGTGATGTCTTAGAAAGTGAATTATCCCTGAATCCTACATGAAGAAATCTCTAGAAAATATATTCAGGTGACTAAAATGTCAATGAAAATTAAGAGCACCCAAAACAGGACTTTGTAGGTGAAAGGCCAGAGGAGTCCTTAGCTACTCAAGTTGGGACCGGAAATCAAGAGCTCACACTGGGGTCAACACGGGGGAGACCAAGTAGAGCCCAGCCATACTTTCTTCACTTCCGCCTCCTCTCTCCACCTTCCAGTGCCAGGAACTGGGCTTGTTGAGACATATCCTTCAACTCTCAGTTCAGAGGAAATCTTTTGCATGTTTAATGGCCACTCAAAACAGTAATGAATAATGTTCTCTTCCGGTACTTGCTATTAATAGCTACCCCTGTCACTCTGCTAAGAAACTTAACAAGAAGAACCATTTTTCAAAGGTATTTTCCCTGCACAATGACTCTTTTTTTGCTACCATGGAACACGAATGAGTTTGTTGTTGCACCTTTAAAAGTTATACTGAGAGGCCTGAGTCATTGAGGTTTAATTAGGCAAGACTACTACTAACCCACCAAGTAAAGTATATGATCTATAACTGAACTTCTGTATGTTTCCCTGTGTTGCCAAATTTTAATCCAACATATCTACAATTACAAAAAAAGAAAAAGAAAAAATTATAAAGAAACACACCTAATTGTTTAAGGAAAAGATAATTTCTGTGGGGGATGGATTTCTAAGTTATACTTTTCCTGGTTCATAAAGTTAGCACATATTTTAAAAACAGATTTTTAAGAAACCAGCACATGCAATTTTATGTATATTATGTAATTGCAACTGTATAAAAACAAATACATTAGAAGGAAGAAAATACATCGCAATGTATTTGTAAGAATCTCTATTAGTATTTACTAAATTTTTAATAGGAGCATGTATTACATCTGTAATGGGCAGAAATTTTCCTTTAATTAAAATAAGATGGTGAGTGATGCTAGCATGCTTAAAGAGACCAAAAAGATAGTTATTTGGATGCCAAAAAAGTAACTGCTAATTATAAACAGTTCTCTTTTCATTAAAAATGATCAGGCAGTTTCGACTTATACTTCCAGGAGAAGCCAATGTTTTTAAGTGAGAAAGGGCCAAATTTCTTCCACCATATTTTAGAGTTCAAACTCCACATGTAGGCTGTCCAGGGCATTAATAAAAATGTGTACTGACTGAGCCCAAATTAAAAAGGACTTTCTATACAGGGAGGGTAACAGACCATCAGTTGTAGCCTCCAGAGTAACTAAGTACTCAGACAGATTGCCTTCCCCAATAAGAACACGTTAGGCCAGGTTTCTTGTGCCAGGGTCCAAGCCCCAGCCAATAATTGAATGAGGATTTTACATTCAAGATCTTCTACCTCCCAGATGGTTGACTATCCAAGAAGCCCTGACCTTCAGGAAGACCCAGCTCCTATCACCAACAAGATAATACATCCAGTTGGACACTAGTACTTAGTCTACATTTGGGAATATTTGGTCTGAAATATCACGAAGAGGGAGACATAAACAGAACTCCAGACTTTAAGCATTCCCAGCGTGCTGCCTTTAACATCAACCAATAGAAACTTCTTCCTGCTCCCTCTTTTCTGGTATAACTATTTGGTAACTCTTTGGGAAGCAAATGATGTCCAGATTCATGCTAATCTAAATCTATATTAAGAACAAAGAAGCATTTCTGAAAAGAAACACACTGCCAAGATTTCACTTCACAGTGGAATCTGACTTTTATTTTTCCAATCAATTTAGCTGTTCATTGTCTTAAGTCTCTCCACTTCTGAAAGTTTTTCTTTTCTTTTGCATTACCAAACACCCTGTTGAAGAGAGTTTCCTAAACAGCTTGCTCTGAAAGTGAAAATCAAGGCACATTTTCTCTAGCCATGATTCTTGAAGTTTGCCCACAGCTGCTCCATCTCAGGATGATCTAGAGAAGTTTTGAAAAATATAGACTTCCTGGGACCTGCCAAAGATCTTTTGAATCAGAACTTCTTAAGAATGTGCCCCAAATTTCACATTTAAAAACAAGTTGCCTGAGCTTGCTTTGGCCACACATGAGCTAAAATTGAAATGATACAGAGAAGATTAGCATGCCCCTGCACAAAGGTGACATACAAATGTATGAAGTGTTCCTTATTTTCAGTGCCTTTCCCAAAAGTTGTGTTGTTTTTATTGGTTTTCTAATTCAATAAAGAGTTGAGAAAATTAATTAATGAATGAACAAATTAAAACACATTTCCTAAGAAAAATATATGGTTTATAATATGTTTGCAGTTCTTAAAGCATTAATGAATGATCATAGAGGGCTGGGGTGGAAGGTTCCTGAGTCGTTCTAATGGAAACTAAAGAACCCACAGTTTTACTCTAGAAGAATAAACAAATTAGGAAAAGAAAAATTAGTCTGCTCTTCCCAGCCTCGCTTCCATTCTTTTTCATTAGTATTCTAAATTATTGGAGTTCAGACTCAGCTCAAAATCCTCTTGTATCTAACTTGACAGATGTGAAAGGGATTCAGGAACTGTTCCTATGCAGAATTCACAAGCACCTTTGCAATCTGACCATAGGCAGTAGTGACTGAACACTCAATGTGGTTGATGTGCTTTGCATATATCATCATAGTTAATCTTCATGATAGATAAAATGCCATAAGATCAATGCCATCTTATTAAATAGCTATCATTATACTCATTTTATTGTTGAATAAACTGAGGATTAGAATGAATTTGAACAGAGGTGCTGTAGATCTTAAGTGCCTCCCCAGACCCCTCAAGGCCAATGTGTTAAAGACTTGGTCTCCAAGTTGGTGCTATTGGAAAGTTGGTAAAAATGTTGGGATGTAGGTTCTTCTGCCCCCAACCTGGACTTTAGGATCTCAGCTCTTCCAGTCTTTTCTTTCTTTTGCTTCTTTGCTGACGAGGTGAGTGGCTTTACTTGACCACACGCTCCTGCCATGATGTGCTACATCACCACAAGCCCCAAGCAATAGGGTTGATTGATGATTGACTGGAACCTCCAACACTATGAACCAAAATAAGTTTTTCCTCTTTATAAGTTGATTATCTCAAGTATTTCATTATAGTGACAGAAAGCTAACTAATATACCCACTGTGTTCTCTCACTCAAAGCCTGGGCTTTTCCTCCTATACCATGTGCCTGTCATCCACCCTGCTGTGTTTTTCACTAGTTTTCTCATCTTCATTCTAGAATTATTTTATATTTCAGCTTTTCTCATACCCAAATATATTCTATTTGCTTAACAATACCTAAAGTGCATGCTTAGAGATGTCTCTTTCATTTAAAACTTTGTTTTCTGCTAAATTCATCCCTTTGGTTTCTGTTGAAATTCATATTTTATTACTCTGTAGGAATTAATATTAGATCCATGTCTGAAAATCTTTTAATAAGAAAAAGGTGGCAAAAGTGTGAGATGCTGGATGCACAGGATAGGAGTCATACCATCACTTCAAAGGGAGGCCACCCATGGTTGATGCTGTTACCCTTACAGTTCTATCCAGGATCAGCTCCATGGAAGTCTGTGTGACCTCTCAGAATCCAAGGTCACTAGTAGTCCTGTTATGCCAATAGCTGAACTTTTCACGTGATCTTCGTGTATAAGATGGGGGGGAAATGTTAACTGCCTTGAAAGAGGTTAAGAATATTTTTGCATTAGTTAGCCTTCAGTCATTATAATGAAATACTTGAGATAGCTTATTTATAAAGAATAAAGATTTCTCAGGAGACAGAGGCAGGAGGATCATGAGTTTGCGGCCGGAGGCAGCCTGCATGACTTAGTAAGACCTTGTATCAAGATTAAAAAAAGAAAAAAAGGGATTGGAGTACAGCTCAGTGGTAGAGTATTTGCAAAGTTGGCATGAGGCCCTGGCTTCAGCCTAGTACCAAAAAATAAATAAATAAATAAATAAATAAATAAATAAATAAATAAATAAAATACAGTTTTATTTGGGATCATAGTTTTAGAGGTCTCAGTCCAAAATCAGGCAGACCCATCACTTTGAGCCTCTTGTGGATGGGTCCAATAGCAATGGCAGGAAGCATGTGATGGAGCAGACTTCTCACTCACCTCATGGCCAGGAGTCAAAAAAGAGAACAAAGAAGGGTTCAAGGTCCCACAATCCCCTTTGAGGGCATGCCCCCCGCCATAACTCAAAGATCTCCCCCTAGGCCCCACCTCCTAAGGGCTCCAATATGTCCCAAGAGTGCCACCTGGGGACCATGCCTTTAATAAGTGGGCCTTTGGGAGGAGGTGGACATTCAACAGTAGCAATGGTTGATATCAAATCAGACAGGTATGTTTGGTATTCACTCTAGTGTGCTATGAAAATAAAGTACATTTGGACTGTGATTTGATGTGGCAAATCAATTTTATCAGCTTTGCCTTAGAAGTTAGGCCCTCTCACTGCTCGGAAAGGAAAGGACACAAAGAGGTTATTGAATATCTGGGAAGGCAGAGGAAAACTGAGGTATCATACAGAACTTTGGGCATTTGCATCTTTGCTCTTTTCTGTCAGACTATGGTTTTAATTGCAAGTTCCATGGGGGAGGGGGAGGTGATGTCTGTGTGGTTCACTGCATCATTTTGAGGCTACCACTACAGCTAGAACAGAGAAGGTACTCTGGCAATATTGTGATGAACATTGAACTTGAAGCCTTCAGAAACCCTATGTTGGCTTCATTGCAGTGGTTTCATATTTTCTAATCTTTTATAGCCTGCCGCGGTAGCCCTGTGGCATCCGATCCTGTCATCTCGGAAGCTAAGCAGGGTCAGGCCTGGTTAGTACCTGGATGGGAGACCGCCTCGGAATACCAGAAGCTGTAGGCTTGGGAGAAGGACCTGGCAACCCCCTCCCAAAAATCAATCTGCCATTGAAAACACTATGAACAGCAGAGAAGCACTGACAATAGTGTTTCCCCTGTTGTACAGAGGGTCGCTATGAGTCAGATACCGACTTGACGGCACCTAACAACAACAACAATCTTTTATAAAGCAATAGAACTGAATATCCTAAAAATGTCTTATATCTGAGCACATATGCAAGACTTCAAACATTCTTTTATATCATGAAATATAGGACTAGAAAAATGAAATAAAACAAAGTAAGATAGATTGGAACCATGCTGAAGAATCAAATAAGTCCAAATTCAAAAATATCACAATGTTTGTTACTATTTTTCTCTTTCCATTTGTACTGGAATGATATTACTTTGTTCCAGGATCAACAAATCATTTGTCATCTGCATTTTACTTTCTTCCAAATAAAATAACTATGGAGAATGGATTTATAGACAAAAGACTTCTTGGATCTAAAGAAATATGAGGATAACATATTTAAGACTAGTGATTAATAGCAGTTATAGAAATGTCTTTTTTAAGTTTTCAAATCTAAAAAATATGCCAATCTGTAGGTTACTACAGGTTTGTTCATGTGGGTCGTAAATATGGAAAATACATTATTTCTTTGCATAGAGTTATTAAAGTAAATTTGCCTTGTTTTGTTTTCAAAATGCATGTAAAAATTTCTTTGCATGGAGTTATTAAAGTAAATTTGTTTTGTTTTGTTTTCAAAAAGCATATTCTAGTCGTGCTATTAGATATAGTCATAAACAACCTATCCATTTATGTATTGTAGTTTATGTTAATATTATAAGAACCATTGATATTTCTTCATTAGAATGACAGAATTATAGAATAATAAAGTTTGACTTTCAAATTATCATTACATATAGACTTTGTTGATATATAGTCTATAGGCTAGGCCATCTGATTTTTAAGTCTTAAAAATATGGATGCTCTCTGACCCAGTATTTCCATTTCAAGTAATTTATCAAAGATGTATATAAAACTATACATACAAACATTTTCATCACAGTCCTATGTATCGTAGCATGAAATTGGCAATAGCCTAGGTGTGTGACAATGAAAGATTAATAAAATAATATAGGTATATCTGGTAAATTGTAACAATTGAAGTCATATTTGCTAACATGGAAAATGTCTGCCATTTCCTGTCAAGTGAACAAAACAAACAAAAAGCTGAGAAGAGAGAGTATGGTTGGTATGATACCATTTCCATAAGCTCAAAACTGCTTTTATGCACGTATACACACACGTGGAAAATTAATTCTCAAAGCATTAATACTGCTTGAATTAGACACCTGCTGCGGCTCACATCTCCTTCACCAGGTTTTTCCTTCAGTCATTGCTGTGGAAACCAGCTGTGCAGGTGTAACCCAACAGCACCTTGCCTCAGCTGGGAAGACATTTGATTAGTCCTGTGGATTGTCTGCAAAATCCCCTTAATCTTCTGATGTCTGTGCAGATTGCAAAGAACATGGTAGCTCACGCTCCATGTGGTGACCCTTAGCTAATAAAGGATAGAAGGAGTGAATAAATATTTCTGTGGTTTTCCAGTAAATGTTTCACAACCATCTCTCTGACATAAATATCCCTGGTTTGTAGTGTTCACCAATTTTCATGACGTAAGTATCCCTACCATGGTCCATTTCAAGCTACCAACCTGATGTCACTGAGCAAACGCTGGCCAGAAAGGTGCACAATCAGCTGGGCCAACCTGAGCCAGGCAAGCTCCAGCACCCCATGGATGATACTGACCTCTCCCATGTCTTAAGTGGACAATCTGAAGGACATCGTACCTGTCTTCTTGGAGGGGTCCCAAGGAGATTGGAGCCTCATTGCCCTGACTGGTGAACAATTTGATAAAGCAGTTTGGATGGCCTTTCCTTCCTTCTTTGCATCTCTTTCTCTAGCCCTCCACTCTCTTTTCTTTGGTTGTTGTTGCTGTTAGGTGCCATCAAGTCGGGTCTGACTCATAGCAACCCTCGTAGGGTTTTCAATGGCTGATTTTTTCAAGATTGCTTCCGACATGGATTGCTACCTCCTTCTCCTGTAATTTATTGGTCGCACTTCCCAAAAGAAGCAAACTGCACATATGCTCTTGTCTCTGATCTTTCTGAAGAAACCCAAGGAAGACAAAGTTTATACAGGAACATGATCATTTTAGGTAATTTTGATTTTTAAAGTTTGTGCTTTTTAGTGTTCTCACTTTCTTACATCAGACATGTCATGTATATAATATAAAGAAAATTAAGTGCTATTTAAGATTGTGGGTAAACTGGGCACAGTGACATCGACCTGTATAGTCCCAGCTACTAGGGAAGTTGAGGCAGGAGCATCACTTGAGTCCAAGAGTTCAGGGCCAGCCTGGGCAACACAATGAGACCCTATCGCTTATAAATTAAATGAAATAAATTGTATGTGAAATAATAACAAATGCTGGTGAGGATATAAAGAAAAAAGAATCCTCTTACACTGTTGGTGGGACTGCAAATTGATTCAACTACTTTAGAAATCAATAGGAGATACTTCAGAAAACTAAACACATAATACTGCCATATGACCCAGCTACACCACTTCTGGGAATATACCCAAAGGGAGACAGGTCATTATACCACAGAGGTACTTGCATCTCCATATTCAGTGCAGTACTCTTCACAATTGCAAAGATATAGAACCAACCAAGATGCCCATCAACAGAAGAATTATGGCACATATACACAATGGAATATTACTCAGCAATAAAAAATAAAATAATGCCATTTGTAGCAAAATGGATGGAACTGGAGAATATCATCTTAAGTGAATGAACACAAGCTCAAAGAGGGAAATATCATATGTTCTCACTCATGTGGGAGCTGAATCTTACTTAAAGGAAGAAAAAATCCTATACATAAGTTGATATATAAAAATGCACAATAAAGCTTAGCAAAGAAGGGACAATATAAAGAGTAGAAAGAAGGTGGGAAGGAACTACCAAAGGGAAGTGAAGATTGAGGAAGGTGGGATGGGCAGGAGAATCAGTGTAGAGTGATAAAGGGAGAGAGGATAATCTCAACATAAGCAATACAACTTCATGAGTACATTGGAAAAATAGGGGAATATAACCCAAATATGCATATGAGTTTTACTACATTAGTCAAAAGTGTCCATAAACCTTGTAAGTTGATAAAAAAAAAAAAAAGTGCAACTAAAAGCCATGTATTGTTGTTGTTATTGTTGGGTGCTGTTGAGTTGGTGTCCAACTCATAGTGACCCTATGTACAACACACAAAACACTATTGTCAGTGCTTCTCTGCTATTCATAGGGTTTTCAATGATTGATTGTTTTTTGGGAGTGGACTGCCAGGTCTTTCCCCTAAGCCTACAGCACCTGGTGTTCCCAGGCGGTCTCCCATCCAAGTACTAACCAGGCCTGACCCTGCTTAACCTCTGAGATCTGATGGGATCAGACACCACAATGCTATGGCCACAGGCAAAAGTGATGTAATAGTTGCATAATGGAAAAAGCCAATGCTGTATTACTCTGTATCCCACCAACATTTACCAATAAAGGAGAGAAAATATTGCATGTGATTTCTATCTTGTAAATTAGAAAGTGGTAGCTAGTCCCCCAGGGCACATATTTATTGCTCTCCCTGCCTGCTGGTTCTATCATCTCATATTACACAAGACTGAAGGAGAAAGAAGAAGGATGGGGTCAGGAAAGTAAAGATTAAAAAGAAAGATCAATTTTCCTTTTTGCTTGCTGTCGGCTTATTTTTCCTTAATCTTGACAAGAGTTACATGTAGGTCTCCATTAAAGGATAATGAAAATAACAGTTACAGATGAAAACATTGATTCACAAAGTTTAATGAGCAGAAAAATAATTTTGGCATACTATTCATGTTTAGAGACAATTACTATATGTAACTGAGTTTTTAAAACATGTCAGTTAACAAAGAGGCAATAACATTCTCATTATTTTTAGGAAATGTCTCACTCTGAGAAATCCTCTGAATAGAACAAAAATTGTACATTCAAAAGAGACTTCAGTGAAATATCCAGATGCAGGAGAAAAGTATGAAAATCTGTAGCAATTGGAAATGGCCCAGGAAAAATATAATAGAACAAATATTTATACTCATGATATTTTTTTAAAACACACACATAATTATACTAACTCCAATAAGCAATTTGTGGAACTCATATGCAGAAAAATTGCTAACTTTTACTGAGGTATGAGTCTTAGAAAAATGGAGAGATTGCTGGGAGCAGTGGTGCATGCCTATAATCCCAGGGACTTGGGAGGCAGAGGCAGGAGGATCACAAGTTCAAGACCAGAGGCAGTCTGCATAATTTAGTGAGACCCTGTCTCAAAAAGTAAAAAAAAACAAAATGTGCTGGGGGTGCAGCTCAGTGGTACAGCACTTGCAAAGCATGCAAGTGTGAGGCCTGGGCTCAACACCCAGTACCACAAAAAAGAAAAAAAAGAAAAGAAAGAAAGATAGGAAGAGAAAGAAAAAGGAAAGAAAAATGGAGAGATCACCATATGAAGGGACCTAGAGTCCTTAGCCCAAGTCCCTGCATCCCACAGATAAGGCCAAAGAGACTCTGCTAAATCCCCTACAATTATATTGCACAACCTCAAAAAATCTGTTCACCTGACCTCTTTCTCTTTTGCTTTGTCCGGAGTCTGTCTGTCTCTTTCTTCCTTAATATAGATCTATATCTATATCTGCCTACAGCCGTACCACTGTGGCATCCCATCCCATCAGATCTCAGAAGCTAAGCACAGTCAGGCCTGGTTAGTACTTGGATGGGAGAGCGCCTGGGAACACCAGGTACTGTAGGCTTAGGAGAAGGACCCAGCAACCCACTCCCCCCAAAAAAACAATCAGCCATTGAAAACCCTATGAATAGCAGAGAAGCACGGTTAATAGTGTTTCATCTGTTGTACATAGGATTGCTATGAGTCTGACACTGACTCGACAGCACCTAACAACAACAATATTTATATTTATATCTACATATATATTGATGGATATAGAAGAATATGTCTGCAGCCATACCACCCTGGTATCCAATCCTGTCAGATCTCAGAAGCTAAGCAGGGTCGGGCCTGGTTAGTACTTGGACAGGAGACCGCCTGGGAATACAGAATATTGTAAGCTTGGGAGAAGGATCTGGCAGCCCACTCCTGAAGCAATCAAACATGGAAAATCCTATGAATAGCAGAAAAGCACTGACAAAGTGCTGGGCATGGCACTGGTCGGGGAATGTTTTATCTGTTGTATGTTGTTGTTGTTGTTAGGTGCCATTGAGTCGGTATCCAACTCATAGCAACCCTCATAGGGTTTTCAATGGCTGAGTGCTTCGGGGTTGCCTTGGGAGTGGATTGCCAGGTCCTTCTCCCATTTTTGCTGTGCTGGGAATTGAACTCGGGGCCTCAGAGACTGCAGCACAGCGCTCTACCCACTGAGCTAAATCCCAGCCCATCTGTTGTATAGGGTCACTATAAGTCGGTCCCAACTGAGCGGCACCTAGCAACAATAATTGAGTATAGATGTAGGTAGATCTCTGTATACATATATACATAAAAACACATATATACACATATGCATATATATTCATCAGTCACTTAATGACAGGACACATTGCAAGAAATGTGTTACCAGGTGACTTTATTATTGTGTCAACATCACAGAGAGTACTCATACAAACTAAGATGGCTGCCTCCTTGGCAATATAATCTTATGGGACTATTGTTGTGTATGAAATCTATCATTGACCAAAATGTGATTATGTGGAACATGACTATATGCACACATACATATACATATTTTTGTACATATACGCATATACACGTATATATCCATATGTATATGCAGATACACACATAAAACCATCACTACGGAAAGAAACATAGTGAAAGGTTTAAAAATTCTATGTACAGTGAATTTACAATAAAATTTCTTTAAAATTTTATTTTCTAAGAGAATATTGCATTATATATTACTTTTATAGTCAGAAAAGAAATATTTAAAATAAATCAAATTTCATTAGTGTTTTAGTCAAAATCAAAAAAATTTTAATGAAATTCAAATGAAATGGACAGTTAGACTGTCAGGTATTTATATCTCATTTCTCCCAACAGGACTATTGCTACCCCCTGGTGGCAATCATCAAAGTTCAATCATTTGGTGGGAAGTACTCCTGGGACCAGCTTTAAAAATCCAGCCTGAGTGGTAGCGAAAACAGCTTGATACTGGCACAAAAATAGGCCCGAAGACATCTGGAACAGAATAGAAGACCCAGAAATACCTCAACACACCTCTAGCCACCTGATTTTCAACAAAGGAGCAAAGCAAGTAAACTGGAAAAAGGACAGCCTTTTCCATAAATGGTGCTGGGAAACATGGTCATCCACATGCAGAAAAATGAAAACTGACCCACATCTCTCAGTATACACGAGAGTTAACTCAAAATGGATAAAAGATCTCAACATAAAACCAGAAACTTTAAAACTTATAGAAGGCAAGGTAGGCAACACACTCCATCATATAGGCATAGGAAAGTATTTCCTTAATAGGACTCCAATTGCTCAAGAAATTGCAACAAGAATAGACAAATGGGATTACATGAAATTAAAAAGCTTCTGCATAGAAAAAGAAACAATTAACAAAGTCAAGGAAACCCCCACAGAATGGGAAAAAATCTTCACATCCTATACATCAGACAAAGGTCTAATTACTAGAATTTATAAAGAACTCAAGAAAAAAACTCCCCCCCCAAAAAAAAAATAACCCAATACACAAATGGGCAAAGGAACTGAGTAGACAGTTCTCAAATGAAGAGGTCTGTAAAGCCATGAAACACATGAAAAAATGCTCAATATCCCTAGTCATTAGGGAAATGTAAATTAAAACAACTCTGAGATTTCACTTTACACCAGTAGGAATGGCCAAGATCAATAAAACAAATAACAACAAATGCTGGCGAGGTTGTGGGGAAAAGGAAACACTCTTACATTGTTGGTGGAGCTGTAAATTGGTCCAACCACTGTGGAAATCAATATGGAGGTATCTTAAAAAACTGAAAAGAGATCTACCATATGACCCAGCTATAACACTATTGGGAATTTACCCAACAGGAGATGGGTCATCATACCACCGAGACACCTGCATCTCCATGTTCAATGCAGCACTTTTCACAATAGCAAGGATATGGAATCAACCAAAGTGCCCTTCAACAGAAGAATGGATAAAAAAAAACATGGCACATATACACAATGGAATACTACTCAGCAATCAAGAAAAATGAAATAAGGACATTCGCAGCAAAATGGATGGAATTAGAGAAGATTATTTTAACTGAACAACACAAGCTCAGAAAGAGAAACACCACATGTTCTCACTCATATGTGGGAGCTGAATCAAAATTATAAGAAGGAAAAATCCTATTCAAAGGTTGGATCAAAATAAAAGGAAAAAAAAGCTAAGAATAGTGTTATTATAAATAGTCTAGAAAATGCATGCAATAGTTCTGACAAGATAAAAACAAAGTTCACTGCAGGAAAAGTTTCTGTCTTAAACAGACTGGAACCCAAGGACATATAGAAAAATATTACCAAGTAAATGATAGAGAAGTCTTTGATGGGGAGGGTAGGATGGGGGGGGAATGTACAAGAGGGTAAGGGGGAACCTATATGAATAATGTACATCAAAATGCATATATGGAAATGTCACAATGAAAAGCATGTCAGAATAAATCACATTAAGGTGTACATTAAAAATTTCCAATTAAAAAAAAAATCCAGCCTGTTTCAAAGGCAGCACTTATCACAACAAGGAGTCTCAGCAGCCTCAGAGCTGAAATGAAAGCATGACTTAGCAATATCTGCAGATTCAGGGGGCTTAAGACATGACTCAGAAACTGGAAGTGCTGTTCTTTGCCTGGGTACCTGCTGTGATTTTATCTGACAGACCCTTGTCCAGTGCTCCTTTCTATTTCCCTCTTCTCTGGCCTGGAAAAAGACCAAATCAAATAGTGTCACATCTTTTCCAACTCTATATAACCTTAAATACGCACTTGGGGGTAACTTTATTTGCATATTCATGCTTTCTCTTTGACTTGATTGTCTTTTTTACTTTGATGTGATTTGATGTGTTCTGCTGGTATCTTTTATACCTCTATGTAGTCTTGAAATCATTTTTGGAAGATAAAGAACACAAAAATTACCAAGTAGAGTCAAGAACTTACAGAGTTCCCTCAGGACCCTCCCCAGAGAAGCACAGCTCCATGCAGTGGAAAGAAACTAACTGCAAAGGGGAAGATCAGGTTTCTAAATGTACCCTTCTCACAAGGTGGGCCTGAGTGAAGCCACTTAACTTCTCTGGACTTCAGACTATGAAAGATTTGCTCTCTTCCCTAAAATTCTTAGAACTTCTTCTTGTGCTAGTTTATCTGTCTTATAAGAGTCATAAGGACTGGAGTTTAGCTCAGTTGGTAGAGCTCCACTCTGCTGTCTCTGAAGTCCCAGGTTTGATTCCCAGCACTCCCAAAATGGGAGAGGGACATGGCAATCCTGAAACAATCAGACATTGAAAACCCTATGAGGGCCACTGTGAGTTGGATAGGACTCAACAGCACCTAACACAAGAGTCATAAATGTTACTTACCTTAGAGGGAGTATATGCAGTGAGGTTCACATACTTGACAAACTTTAATGATGGGCCTACTCTGTGTAGCGCAGTGTGTTACATTAGAATTTTCACATTCTTTACCCCAGAACCCAAATTTTTAAAATTAATTCTAGAGAATTGTGGGTTTTTTTATTTGGTTTGTTATGGGGTGCCAAGAATCAAACAGAGGGTCTTGTGCATGCTAGGCAAGCACTGTACCCATGAGCTATGTCCCCAGCTCTTAGTGAATTTCTTTCAACACTGCTATCAAGATATTTATAACTATTTTGGTTACAATGGCCAAAAAGTTGACACCACATAAATATTCATTTATTTGGAACCAAGTTAAGTAGTTTCTCAAATGTCATTTGAAAATTTTAAATAGTAAGATGTATATAGTAGCATAAATTTATGTATGTTTTATTAAATATGAGTATTTTATTTCACATTAATTTTATTATATATTAATAATTAATATAAATACATTTTATTAAAATATATAACATCAGAAAGGATATATAGCATCAAGAATTTAAGTAGCTCTTTGAATTAGAATATTAGGTGTACTTTAGGGGTAAGACAGGTAGTAAAAAGTTAACAGTCACTACTAATATCAAATTATTAGTTTCTTTGAACTGTAAGTTTCAAAATCTTGAGTAGATTTTTAACTTACACAGGTCTTAGTATGCAAAAATGTGTTCAAACCCTAGATTCTTTGTCAGTGGATCTAATAATCATTTTGAGAACCTTTCAAGGTAATTTATTGTCTCCTGAAAAACCTTTGGACAACTTTGCTTACAGTTTTAATAGTGTCAGTCACACTTCGGTTTTTGTTGTTGTTTGTTGTTAGGTGCCCTAGAGTTGGTATCAGACTCATAGCGACCCTATGTACAACAGGTGAAACACTATTGTCAGTGCTTCTCTGCTGTTCATAAGGTTTTCAATGGTGGATTGATTTTTGGGAGTGGGTTGCAAGGCCTGTCTCCCAAGCCTACAGCACCTGCTGTTCCCCTGCAGTCTCCCATCCAAGTACTAACCAGGCCCAATCTTGCTTACCTTCCGAGATCTGACAAGATCCGATGCCACAGGGCTACAGCTACAAGCGTTCTTTGGGTTTTGGTGGGGTTTTTTTGTTTTTGTTTTTTGCAGTACTGGGAGTTGCACCCAGAGCCTCATGCTTACATGCTCTGCAAGTGCTGGACCACTGAGATGCACCCTCAGCCCATTCTTCTTTACTTTTTTGAGACAGGGTCTCACTAAATTATGCAGACTGCCTCTGATCTTGAACTTAAGATCCTCCTGCTTCCACCTCCGGAGTCTCTGGGATTACAGGTGTGCACCACCGGCCTGGCCAGTTGTACTTTGGTTTTAGCAGAACTAAGTTATTTTCAGAGACTTCATTTGCTTCTGCTGCTTGTTCTTTACTGCCAGTCATAATTCTATGTTTTTGGCAAAACAGTCATTTCCCCAGCAAACCCCTGGACTGTTGCAAGGAGAGAAGTAAGACTTTAGGAAAGAAATAAATAACAGGAGCAAATAAATAACACAAATAATCAGGATTCTTATTCCCAGTAAGAGTAGAAATAATACAAAATGGTAATACATATCAGGATAAGAGTGTTTGCTGTGGGTCTTTCAGAATTATTTCAGTCTTCGAAAAAATTACTTTGGTTTTCTCAGAGGCTTCAGTTACTCCTATATGGTAAACTATTATATGGACAAAAGGGTCAAAGGGGGAGCCTAATCAAAACTTCATAACTCTCTCAGTGCATACTCTCCCATTGTACAGAACTATACTGTAATTGCTGACCCTGCTTAGCTTCCGAGATCAGGCAGGATCGGATGCCAGGTGTAGGGGAGCATTTCATTCTGCTGTACATAGGGTTACTATGAGTCAGATCCAACTTGATGCCAACTAACGACAACAATAGTGAAATTGTGCATTTTAAAGAAATTTATAGATATATGTGAGTTGTGGTGGATAGTATACTATAGAAGTAGAACTGAACTATTTTGGGTTATAACCCAAAATTTGGGGTTATGATATAATTTTTCCAAAACAATCAAAAAACCATAGGAATTTGTTTAGAAAAAATGTAAGCCATTTGAATAATTGATTTAAATGAAGTAGGGATTAATATGCAAAGCATATATCCTGTTTTAAAGCACACTGAATAAATAAAAAATCCAAGAGAGTCAGTAGAACTTGCTTGTGTTGTCCATATGTCAGAGCAAACATTACATAATAAAATGATGAATTATATGGCATATTTTTGTTGACATATAGACAACCTTAAATATATACGGCACCTTAACTTTAGCAATTTGCACATTTTACAATTTGCCCTTACAGATGTATTCTAGACATACCTATACCATTAGTTGTCTCGGATAGTAGACCAACATGCAGGTCAGTTCCAAGGAATGATGGCTCAAAGGAAGATCAGAAAATGGTTTTTGAATATTTTTTTCACTGTGGTATAACTTATATATGGTAAAATGCACATATCTGAAGTGTGCAATTCTAGGAGCCTTGACTAGTGTCAGATGTGTGTGTCCTTGCAAGCAACACCCATGTCAAGATAGATGATATTCCTATTGCCCCAGAAGGTTCTCTCCTACTTCAGTCTTCCCCTCTCACCCCCACCAATAAAACAATTTTAGGGATTGTTTTCATTTTACATGAATTTTATCTATTTGAATACATATAAACAGAATTATATAGTATACATTCTTTTGTGTCAGTCTTCTTTTGCTCAAAAAGTTGTTGAGATTCACCCACACTGTTGCATTCCTTTTGATTGCTGAATAGTATTCCATTGTACAAATAGACCGTTATAGTTTAAGACTGCTGGTTACCCATTTGTGATCAGTCTATTGTTGTTGTTAGGTACCATTGGGTTGGGTTTGACTCATAGCAACCCTCATAGGGTTTTCAATGGCCGATTATTTTGGGATTGTTTCTGGAGTGGACTGCCAGGTCCTTCTCCCACTTTTGCAGTGCTGGGAATTGAACCCAGGGCTTAGAGAGCACAGCACTCTATTGACTGAGCTAAACCCCAGCCCCTGTGATCAGTCTATATAATGTAAAATAAATCTCAAGCCAGCCTCGCTATACGACCTACACCTCTTTTCTCATCTGATTATCAACACTTTTGTTTCTAAGCATCAAAATGAAGTTGGACCCCATACTTTGGACTGATAGGAAAAGCCAAAATGAGAGAATTTTTGTTAAAGAAGTGAGTTTCGTTACTTTCCTATTTATATCTGAAGTATTGGCTAATTTACATACAGAGAATTTCTCTTGATTACTTTAGTGAATCCACAGGGATTTTAGTTAGCACATGAGTTGTTTTGGGACCCACAGGGCAAGTTCAGCAGAGCAGGTAAACTTTGATTTGGATTTTCTTCCCCCTTGCAGTGACTCTTCTTCTTAGGGTCCTCCTCAGGACAGCCACTCTGACTCCAGTCTCTCTTGGCCCCTATCACAGCTGGCTAGGACTGATGGAAATGGTTGTAATAAGTTAATTCTAGGTGTTAGATGGGCTGGGATTTAACTCAATTGGTAGAGTGCTGTACTGCAGTCTCTGAGGTCCCAAGTTCAATTCCCAGCACCACAAAAATGGGAGAAGGACCTGGCAATCCATTCCTAAGGCAATCTCGAAACAGTCAGACAATGAAAACCCTATGAGGGTCCCTATGAGTCAGATACCGACTCGACAGCACCTAACAAGAACAACAACAACTTGGAAAGCAATACCAAGCACGAAGAAGGTAATCAATAAATATTACTGCCATTCCCTTGAAGAAACAAAGTTATGAGACTTTAATAGTAAAATTAGAGGGTAAGAAACATATTTTTACAACCAGAGGGACTTTGTAGTACCCATCAAACTCTCCTGAACTTCACTGATAATGTCATGATGAAACTGTCCATGTCCATCTGGCTGTGGAATAAAGACAAGTAGAAGACCCACTCCCAAAAATCAATCTGCCATTGAAAACCCTATGCACAGCAGAGAAGCACTGACAATAGTGTTTCCCCTATTGTACAGAGGATCGCTTTGAGTCGGATACCTACTCGACGGCACCTAACAACAATAAAGAAGAGGACACTCAGACACAAAGAGGGAGCAGGTTGCAAAGCCATCCAAACCCTGTATTCCAACATCCCTTAGGCTTCCTTACTAAGCTTCACTTATAGCCATGTACAATCTTTCATAAATAGGGAAAAACAAGATTCTAATTTTAATTTTTTTTATTTTGTGACAGCGTCTTGCTAAATTGCACAGGCTGCCTCTAGCCTCAAACTCACAATCTTCTTGCCTCAGCTTCCTGAGTCACTGGTATTACAGGCATGTACCATGGCACTCAGTTTAAGAACAAGAGTTTGAAATATCTTCTCCACTATGACCAAGCTACCCACAACCTTCCCCCAAATAAGAGAGCAGAGAGGGAATAGGGGTGTGTGTATACACATTTTCAGAGTAGGGCTTCCATGAAACAAATGCAAAGAGATAGAAAAGCGACCATGAATCTGTCTTACTCTGTTCATGCTGCTATAACCAAACAACCACACAATGCAATTTACAAGCAATAGAAATTTCTTTCTCACAGTTCTGGAGTCTAGGAAGTCCAAGATCAAGGTATTAACATTCAGCATCTGGTGAGAGCCTTCTTGCTGTGTCCTCACGTGACAGAAAGGACAGAAGAGCAGAAAGGGACCTAAAGTAGGTCCCCTCCTACCCTTTTTAAGACACTAATCCATTCATAAGGAGAAAGTGCTCATGACTTTATCATTCCCTAAAAATCCTCATCTCTTAATAATATCACAATGAAGATTAAGTTTCAACACATGAATTTTGGGAGATATTCAGACCACAGCAGAGTTTCAAAATAGACTTATATTAGTCATCCTTCCATTACTGTAACAAATAACTGAGACAATAAATTTATGTAGAGAGAAAGTTCATGGAAATCCATGATAGTTTGGCCCTGTTGCTTTTAGGTATGTGGTAAAACAGCACATTTTGGCAGGGAGCACAGGCAAAACCAGACTATTCACCTCTTGGCTTGGAATGAAAGAGAGAGACAGGAAGAGTAAGAGATAGGAGTCCCACAATCCACTTCAAGGGCATACCCCCCAATGACCTAAAATCTCCCATTATACCCCACCTCCTCAAGTCTCCACCACAGAACCACCAGCAGGGGACAAAAGTTTTAATACAGAAGCCTTTAGGAGACACTCTAGACCCAAACTAGAACAAAGTTTTTGAAACTTGAGACAATAGTCTGAGATAAAGTGTTTCTGAGTTTCTGAGAGAGGGAAACATAGGGAAACAATTTAAGGTACAAGCATAGGCAATGACTTTCTGCATGGGACTCCAATAGCTCAGGAAATAATAGCAAGAACTGACAAATCATATTGCACCAAATTAAAAAGCTTCTGCACAGAAAGAGAAAAAATTACTAGAGTGAAGAGATAATCTTGGCCAGATATTCCCCTGACAGGGGTTAGTAGAATATGTAGAGAACTCAAAAAATTAAACATCAAAAGAATAAATAATCTAGCCAATAAATGGGCAAATGAATTGAACTGTTTTGGAAAGAAGTACAAGTGGCCAACAAACACATGGAAAAAAATGCTCAACATCCTTAGTCATAAAGGAAATGCAAATCAAAACTATCCTGGATTCCATCTCACTCTAGTCAGATTGGCTATTATCAGGAACACAAACAACAAATGCTGGAGAGGATGTGAGGGAAAAGGAACACTTACGCTATTTGTGGGAACATAAATTAGTGAAGCCACTATGCAAATCAATATGGTAGTGCCTCATAAAACTAAACATAGAACTACCATATAACCCAGACATATCACTTGTGGGTATATACCTAAAGGAGTCTAAGTCAGCCTACCACAGAGATCCCTGCATATCTTTGTATACTGCAACCCTATTCACAACACCCAAGGTATGGGATCAGACTAGATGTCCATCAACAGATGAATGGATAAAGAAAATGTTGTATATATACACGCAATGGAATTTTACTCAGCCAAAAGAAGAATGAATTATGTCACTTAAATGGAGGGAATTGGAGAACTGCAGAAAAATGGATGGAACTAGAGATCATCATGTTAAAGAAAATAAGCCAGACTTAGAACGACAAATATCACGTTTTCTCTCGTATTATGATAGCAGGCCTAGGTCACTTCAAAATCACTTTGGTTCCTTCAAAAACTAGCCCTCAATAAAAGCTGATAAGGGCAGATGTGTCATGAGATGGCTGGGCCTGTGGAAAGGTTGAATTAAGAAAAATGTGGGGGCACTAGATATCTTTGTAAATGGTCAAATTCAGGGAATTCCTGCAAAGGGCTAAACTCTGGAAAACCCAAACTTACTTTGTACTTTGTACCCCACCCTTTTACCATAAAAAAGTTCCTGTTTCTGTAATTCTGCTTCTCCGCCCCCACCCTATAAAACCCCTAAGCAATGTGAGTTGGATGCTGCTTTCTGAAAGCCCACTCCCAGGATTCACAGTAGCTGGCCGACCAGTCTAAATAGACTTTTCTACTCCCGATCGGTTTGTTTGTGTCTTGGGGTATTTTTCTGGGCTGGAGCCGCTGGGTACAACAATATGCCAAATCTAGATTTATTTTTTTAAAGAAATGAAAAGAGCAGTGTGACTATTTGGAAAAAAGGAAGGGATTGAGTGGGAGACAGCAGTTGGGGACAAGAGAGGGTTATGGGGAGGATGAATATGATCAAAGTATGTGATATACATGTGTGAAAATGTTGTAATGAAACTTGTTATTTTGTACAATTAATATGCACTAATAAAAATGCCTAAAAAGAAGAAAAAAGAGCTTTTGAATTTCAAAAGCCTGGATTATCAGAATCACAACCAAGATTCTTAAGGACTAGAAATATGAAGTTTATACTATTATCCACAGATGTGGAAAAAATACTTCCCCAAGGAGATACATGCAGGGGGAGGAAGAAGGAAAGCTAGTAAGTCACTAGCAAATGTTCCAAAGGAGCCACATCTGTCTTACCAAAACTGTCTGGGTGGGACCCTCTAGTAAGTTTGGGGATCTAAGAACAATGGACAGCTGTCTCACTCCTTAGTTTGGCCTCACAGAGTGTCACATCTTGCAGCCATCTACCTCTCCCACATGGCAGAGCAGGAGCAGTAGAGCCTGTCTAGGTAGAGAGAGCCTTGGCTTGCCTTACTCCTGCCTCTCAGGAGAGTATTTGAAAGTCTAGTCTACCTCCAGTGTCATGATGGAAACAAGCTTGATGCCAGGGTAGCCTCTGTACTACCAGCACACTGGCAGCCAAGCTACCCCAGAGAGGCTGGATCACAAAGTCTCAGAAATCAAATTAAGGTAGTCAAATGGTTGGGTAGCTAGCTTAGTCATTAGCAGGCAATAGGGGAAAAGAGAATTGAAAATGGTTCCTATAATTTGGCCATGATGGATGAAGCCACATGAGCCTCTAAGGACATTAGAAGGACATTTTCAAAAGGATCCCACATCCTATCCAAGCCATTAAGCCATTTACAAAACAAAAGACCTTCAGCCCTTGTGACTCTAGGTGCCCAGAGCTGGGCGCCCAAGGGTAATGTTACACATGGTGTGCCCTTGTTTGAATAAAACTAGAGAGAACATGCACCCACTCTCTTCTCCTTTAGTTGTTAGTTGCCTTCCAGTCAGTCTCCGACTCATAGCGACCCTTATAGGGTTTTTCAATGGCTGACTGTCTCAGGATTGCCTTGGGAGTGGATTGCCAGGTCCTTCTCCCATTTTTGTGGTGCTGGGAATTGAACTCAGGACCTCAGAGACTGCAGCACAGTGCTCTACCCACTGAGCTAAATCCCAGCCCCTCTCTTCTCCTACAAGCTCTCTTTTCTTCCACTCCTCTATCTTTCTGCTCCTCTCCTCTTCTCTTTCCAGCCATCACAGACTTACCTCTCCTTTTTCTCAGGCTCATAATCTTCTCTGTCTATTCAAGGTAACTTTCCTTCTAAAAGCATACTTAACTGTCCTGTTCTCTGACTTCTTTACTTTCCTTTGAAGAATAGGAAACATCTTTATGCCAGGTTTCCCAGGGAATGCAAGTTTTTCCAGTTTCCATTCCAGGTTTAGCTAAGCTTCTCCAGGTGCCTCAGTTTTCCCTGCAATTATTCCTTAAAGGTGTACTATCTTTATTAAAACTATTCTATATTCTCTACTATAAATTTTTTTTTTTTTGATACTGGGGGTTAAACCCAGGGCCTCTTGTTTTCATGCTTTGCAAGTGCTGTACTACTGAGATGCACCCCCAGCCCATTTTTTATTTTACTTTTTCTGAGACAGGGTCTCACTAACTTACCCAGACTGCCTCTGGTTTTGAACTTCTGATCCTCCTGCCTCTGACTCCCAAGTCACTGGGATTACAGCGTTTGCCACCATGCCTAGCTTTCTACTATAACTTCTTTGTTGGGCATAAATTCTATTATATTCCAAATACAAGAACCAAGGTTTTGCTGCCAGATTCCTGGACCTGCGTTCTGGACCTGCCTACCCATGCTCCCCACTTTTCTCTGATAACAAAATCAATTTGTTATATCAATTTACAACACACAGCAAGAAATGGGAAGGGGATAGGATAAGGTAACATATTTAGAAAAGAGGACAGCAAAGAAGAAGGACCATACCACCTGAAGCCTTGAGGATGCAATCAGTACTTATGTGTGCCCCATTGGCTTTTCTTGCTGATGCTGTGGCCACAAGGACCAAAGATGAGAAAAAAGTCCCAAGAGACAGAAAATGCTCAGGACCAAAACGGACCCTTGTTTTGAAGAAAAACCACAAGGTATTTTACTATATACCTGGCTAGAGCTGTAGCCCACCAATAAGCTGGATAAGAAGCTGTGAATTTTATTTAGGGCCAGAATATGTCACCAATGAGTGGCCAATTTCGGACATGAATGTAGAAAGCTTCATATGCCTCGTGTGTATTTAGTGCATCATGAAGATTAGGTGCCTCGGCTGCCCCATCTATATTTAATGCTTTATGAAAATTAAGTGTTTCTTAGCTCTTCCATCTTTCCCTATTTGCATACACAGACAAGTTACTAACTTCCTTATGTATATTTAACACATCTTGTGAGGATTATCATCCCATTTCTATTTTCTAGAGCAGAAATGAATATTCTCACCTATTAGGGAAAGTACATATTCACGCATCCCGTCTTACCCCTAGACCTACACATACTACAAGGTCACGACTGATGTTTATGGGATGGCCTGCAAACCAGAAAATAGAGTCACTTGACAGCCCAATAAACAGAGAACCAAATAAATACTTAGCTCAGCAGATGACAGTTGAAGGACTAAATTCCAGAGATCTTCAAAAAACTTTGCAAAACTGAGATGCAACCCAAGAATAAAGAGAGGAGGGGAGGGTCCCCTGAACTCATTGAGAAATCCTTGCTTTGACTAAGTTTATCCTCTAGCGATTATGTTTTCCACTACTGAGAGGAATGGGGACTCTGGGTCTATGTTGCCCAAAAGGCAGATGGCTTCTGTATTTGACACTGTCAGTATAAAACATTTCTACCATCTTAGGATGTTTACAGCCGTACCATCCTGATATCCAATCCTGTCTGATATTGGAAGCTAAACAGAGTCAGGCCTGGTTAGTACTTGGATGGGAGGCCACTTGGTAATACTGGGTGCTATAATCTCGAAAAAGGGCTGGGATTTAGCTCAGTGGGTAGAGCGCTGAGCTGCAGTCTCTGAGGTCCCGAGTTCGATTCCCAGCACCGCAAAAGTGGGAGAAGGACCTGGCAATCCACTCCCAAGGCAATCCCGAAACAGTCAGCCATTGAAAACCTTATGAGGGTCGCTATGAGTCGGATACCAACTTGACGGCAACTAACAGGTCAACAACAACAATAATCTCAAGAGAAGGACCAGGCAGCCTACTCCCAAAATATTCAGCTATTGAATACTCTACGAATAGGAGAGAAGCATTAGCAATAGTGCCAGAGTTGCTATGAGTCAGACCGGAATTGACAGCACCTAACAACAACAATGAAAGATGTTCTAGAAGAGCACACTGTGCTAGATATAAAATGAGTTATAGAAAAATGCATAAGTCACATCCCTGGAATCCTTAAGCTTATGAACTAACATTGTTACTTGCTATGCATTACAAACAGTCATCATTACTGGATCATCATTAACTTTCCTTTTTTAAAATCCTTTATCTTTTGTTAGTTGTTTGTGGTTATTTGTTTGTTTGGCTGCTTCTTTGAATGAGAAGAGAGTCACTGGGGGTGTGAAACAGTGGAGGCACATGATTTGATGTATATTTTAAGAGGTTCACTCTGATTGCTATATGGAGAATTAATTTAAGGGTAAAAGGTAGACACAAAGAGACTATATTGCAATAATCCAAGTGGAAATAACGGCTGGTTGGCCCAGGGGGTGGTAATGGAGCTGCTGAGAAGTGTTCATCCTGTATACACCTGATGGAAGCTGTAATATTATTGACAGGTTGTAACTGTTGTAGGATAAGAAGAGGGGAACAAAGGAGTCCATGTGGGAAGAAGGACGTTTGTGTTTACTGAGCTGGGAACTCCTGCAAAAGAATAAGGATTGACAGGAGGGGTGTTTTGGGGACATGTTGCATTTGAAATGACTATTTAATCATCCAAGTAGTGACTCCTCATACACAACTGGAAGTGTAAGTTCAGAGAGGAAGGATAGAGATAAAGCTGGGTGTTACCAGCACATAGATGGCATTTAAAATCATGAGACTTGGATGAGATTGTTTAGGGAATGAGAAGGTGAGTGGAGCTAGAGAGAACAGGAGGATTTTCAGACTGATCACTGAGGCATACCAATATTAACAAGAGGAACTGACACAGAAGGCTGAAAAGGAGCAATCAGGAGAATCTGGAAACTAAGATCGTGGGGTCCAGGTAAAGATATTGAAATGAATAAATGATCATCTGAGATTGATAGATTGAAAAAGATGTGCAACAAAAATGGGCTTTTGAAGTCTGGAAACACAAAGATCATTGGGGCTTGAAAGAATAGATTTTGGAGAATGATGGGACTGAATCCTAATTAGAATGTGTCCCAGGCTCCCTGAGATATCTGCTCATCTCCTTGAAGAATAAGAGCACAAAAAAGCCAGGTGTGTGACATACATCTGTAACTCTAGCACTCAAGAAGCAGAGGCAGGAGGATTTCAAGCTGGGCTATATAGCAAGACTCTGTCTCAAAAAAAAAAAAAAAAAAGAAAGAAAGAAAGAAAAGAAAGAAAAAGAAAAAGAAAGGAAAGAAAAAAGAACAAAGGATTTAGCTCGTTGAAAGAACCAATAGATGTCATTGACTTGGGTTGTTGTTAGGTGCCGTCAAGTCGGTCTCCGACTCATAGCGGCCCTTATAGGGTTTTCAATGGCTGACTGTTTTGGGATTGCCTTGGGTGTGGATTGCCAGGTCCTTCTCCCATTTTTGCAGTAAGGGAATTGAACTCGGGACCTCAGACACTGCAGCACAGCACTCTACCAACTGAGCTAAATCCTAGCCCTTGACTTGGGTAGATCAAGTGAAATCTATTGAGGGATATGTTTCACTCCTGGGAGACAGAAAAAAAAAACAGTATGATTTGCTTCACTACATGGTTGGTTGTTTGCTTTTTTTAAAAAAATAAACATTTTATATTTGGACTTTTTTTTTTTTTTTTTAGTATAGAAGGATTTATATTTAAAAGCCCCATCTTGACCACTTCAGAGGAAATCTCCTCTAACCAATTCTGGGTTTAGTTCTTCCTTTCAAAATAAACTTATGCTTCTCTTTAAAAAAAATTGTCAATTTAACAGATTATCATTCGAAAAGTTCACAATCATTCAAGAAATTGCCAAAAAGGATGAAAATTTAATTCACTTCTATTACTTTTTTCTCCCCTTCTCCAAAATGTTAGTGACTTTCACTTCAGATCTTTTATGGGTTAATTTCTAATGTACTTTGAACTCTTTTTCAACTTTGGCATTACCTCCTAACTCTGATGAATAAGTAGTACTAGGACTTGTTATTGTTTGGATCTTAAATGTTTCCACAAAGGTCCTGAGCCAAATGAGGCTTTGCTGCCAGCCTGTGGCACTATTGGGAGATGGTGGCATCTTTAGGAAGTGAGGCCTAATGGAAGGAAGTTAGGTCACTGGAGCATGCCCATGGAGGGGATTCTGGTATCGTGGCTCCTTCCTGTTTCTCTTTTTGCTTCCCAGACACCATACAGTGAACAGACCCCCTCTCTCATGCTCCTGCCCTGAAGTACTGTACCATCACAGGCCAAGCAACCATGAACTGAAACCTCTGAAATTATGAGCCAAAATAAATCCTTGTCCCTTGTGAGTTAGTTTGTCTATTTTAGTTTTTTTGTTTGTTTGTTTAGAATTACTAGAGGGCCTCACACACGCTAGGCAAGCATGCCACCCCTGAGCTGTGTCCCCAGCCCCTTTTCATTTTTTATTTTGAGACAGGGTCTCACTAAATTGCACAAGCTGCCTCTGGCCTTGGATTCATGATCCTCTTGCCTTAGCCTCCAGAGTTGCTGGGATTGTGGGCCTGTACCACAGAACCCAGCTTGTCTAAAGTATTTGTCATAGTGACAGAAAGCTGATTAATCCAGAACTATTAGAAGTGTCTCTCTCTTCATCTCAGTTTCTGTTACCTTGTCTTAATCCCCCACTACTCTCTCCCCATCATATCTGACATGGATGATTGAAGTAACTTCCCACATGCCTTCTCTCAGTTCTTCTGTATTCTAATACTGTGGCTCTCAAATCTCAATGTGCACCAGAATCCCTTAGTAAATTTGTTCAAAGACAGACTTCTAGGTCCCACCCCATTGTCTCTGACTCAGCAGATGTGGAGGAAAGCCTGAGAATCTTTATTTCTAGCAAGTTCCTGGGTGAAGCTGATGCTATTGGTTCATGGCCACAGTTTGAGAACCACTGCACTAAACTATTTATTCTCCACACTGATGCTGAACTCCAAGTATTGGCATAAAGGATCTTTCATATTCTGACAAAACTTAGGTCTTTTTAAAACAGTTTGTTGAGAGATAACACACATAACATATAATTCACCATGTAAGTTTACAGTTTAATCACTTTTAGAGAACTCACAGAGTTGTATATATGCAACCTAGTCAATTTTTGAATTGTGCAAGAAACCCCACATCCCTTGCCATCATCTTCAATTTTTTTTTCATTTTTATTGTTGTTGTTAGGTGCTGTCGAGTCGGTATCCAACTCATAG
>VMDO01008277.1:0-85138 GCA_007922755.1 Pedetes capensis | reverse complement strand
TGCTCCTTTGTCAAAAATAAGGTGGCTATAGGTGTGTTGAGGTATATCTGGGTCTTCTATTCTGTTCCAGATGTCTTCAGGCCTATTTTTGTGCCAGTACCAAGCTGTTTTTGCAACCACTGCCTTGTAGTAAAGTTTGAAGTCAGGGATTGTGATTCCCCCTGCATTAGATTTGCAGTTTAAAAGTGTTTTGGCTATATGTGGTCTTTTGTGGTTCCATATGAATTTTTGGATCATTTTTTCTATTTCTGTTAAGTCAGTCAGTGGAATTTTAACGGGTATTACATTAAATCTATAGATTGCTTTTGGTAGGATAGCCATTTTTACTATATTAACTCTCCCTATCCAGGAGCAGGGGAGGTCTTTCCATTTTTTAGTGTCCTCTGCTATTTCTTTCTTTAATGTTTTGAAACCATTTTTTTTTTTTAATTTTTTTTTTTCACTTTTTGAGACTGGGTCTCACTAAGTTACGCAGACTGCCTCTGGTCCCGAACTTGAGATCCTCCCGCCTCCGCCTCCCAAGCTGCTGGGGAGTATAGGCGTGCGACACCACACCTGGTTTCTATCAAACTTCTTAAAAGCAGCAGGACTAGGTCATATAAAACTAGGTTGTTTTTTCTTTCTCTTTTTTCTTTCTTTTTTCTTTTCTTTTTATTTTTTGAGACCCAGGCTGGCCTCACACTTGTGAACTTCCTGCCTCTGTCTTAATTGCTGTGATCATAGGTGTGTGCCAGTGGATCTGGTGAAAGACTTGATTTGATTTTTTTCTTGTTGTTTCCCTCTCCCTCCCTCTTTTCTTCTACTACACTTTGTATGTATTTTTAAAATGTATAATATAGTGTCTAACATTCAGAAAGATATAGAAGGGTACACAGGCATAGTCAATAGTCTCTCTACTTGCCCTGTACTCCCAGCTTCCCTCCTCAGAGCCATTCTTACTTGTTTCCAATATAGCATTCTAGAGAGCTCCCATACTTACATAAGTATATATGTGCATGTGTGTAGTCCTCCTATATAAATAGAAATATATCATTTATATTCTGTTTTGGACCTTACTTTTTGACTTCTGAATTCCATGTCCTCACAGCTCTAAAATATCCCACTGTACAGATACCCCATAATTTAACCAGTTCTCAGCCAAGGGATTTGAATAATCTCTATGATGACTTCCAAAGAATGATGTGATTTACTAAAAGCAACATAGAAAGAGAGTGGTTAAGCTTTTCTCAGATGTCATTCTATTTTAGTTCATCTTATTCAAACATAATAGTAATTCCAAAGGATCCACAAAATAAGAAACAATTCTACCCTTTAGCTAAAATCAAAGGTTATGTTAAAATCAATACAATAAAATAGCATTTATCCAGAGAGAATTCTATGCCATATTGTTGTTGTTGTTGTTAGGTGCCTTTGACTCAGATCTGACTCATAGCGACCCTCATAGGGTCTGCAATGGCTGATTGTTTCGGGATTGCTTAGGGAGTGGACTGCCACATCCTTCTCCCATTTTTGTGGTGCTGGGGATCAAACCCAGGGCCTCAGAGAATGCAGAGTGGCACTCTACCAACTGAGCTAAAACCCAGCCCATGCCATATTAGTTCTTATATTAAAGGTGAAAATGCAAAGAAAACTTAAAAAATTATTCCAATTGCTAATATTCAATTATTGTTAACAGAACAAAAACTTCTACTTGACATTTACTATTTTCTCTTTAGCTACCCTTAAATTATGTCACGTAGAAAACCTGACTGAAGGGAACCAGCTTTGGGTGGTCCTCCCTCCTTCCTTCTGTCATGCTAGGGGCTGAACTCAGGGCCTTGTGTATTCTTTGCAAGTGCTGTACCACTGAATTGTACCCCCAGATCCATTTTTATTTTGATCTTGAGATAGGGCCTCCCTAAGTTAGCTAGGCTGCCCCTGGCCTCCAACTTGCAATCCTCCTGCCTCGACCTTCAGAGTTGCTGGGATTATAGGTATGCACCACTGTGTCAGACTAGAACCCCCCTCCCCCCTCCCCCAGTCCTAGAAGGCCTTGTGCATACTATGCAAGTGCTGTACACTGAGCTACAGCCTCAAGCCCCTTTTCCATTTTTGGAGTCAGGGTCTCACTAAATTATGCAAGCTGCCTCTGGCCTCAAACTCATGATTCTCCTGCCTCTACCTACCAAGCTGCTGGGTTTACAGGCATGCGACACTGTGTCTAGCTGTAGATTTGGTTTTTAAACAAAAAGTAAATGTGAGAGTAATGCAATTTCACTGAAAAGCAAATGCATACAATCAGAGGAACTCATTCTTAAAAGGAGGCACTGTCTTTGTAAATGGAAGAAGGACCCAGGAGCCTAATCCTGAATTAATCCTGAAACAATCTGCCATTGAAAACCCTATGAACAGCAGAGAAGCACTGACATAGTGCCAGAAGTGTTTCATTCTGTTGTAGACAGGGTCACTATGAGTCAGACCTGATGACTTGATGGCACCTAACAACATCTTTGTAAAGAAAGCAGCTCTTAGGCCTCAGATGGATGATTATTATTAGTCCTTTCCCATTTTTCCCATTTCAGTGCTGTAGGTTCCAATATCCTTCAATTTCCCAGTGCTGGGTGAGCCTTGCTCTCTGGTTCCAAGGTAAATTTAAGTAGGAAAAAATATTAAAAACAAAATTAAAACAATGATTTTTTAAAAAGTCAGAGTCAGAAGAACACAACCAGCCTAGTGTTAAAAACTGGACTCTGGGGCTGGGTGTGGTAACACACGCCTGTAATCCCAGCGGTTTGGGAGGCAGAGGCAGGAGGATCGCAAGTTTGAGACCAGAGGCAGTCTGCGTAATTTAGCGAGACCCTGTCTCAAAATAGTAAAAAAATGGGCTAAGGGTGCAGCTCAGTGGTCCAGCACTTGCAAAGCATGCAAGCATAAGGCCCTGGGTTCAACCCTAGTACTGCAAAAAACAAACAACAACAACAACAAAAACAACAACAACAACAACAACAAAAACCCCGAAACCCTGTACTCTGCAAGTAGGGCTCCTCAGTCAGCAGTGCTATCAGATTAGCTACAGCAGTGCTGCTGTGGCCTGAGAGCTACACCTTAATACATTTTTCTGTTTCTAGTAAATTAATCATCCTAGTCTCTGTCTGATATTAGAGCGCAGTCCTGATACCTCACTGTGACAATTTAGTCTCAACAACTATGATTAGGTTCTGTATCAGTTCAGCTCTACAGGCCAAATTTAAGAGATGACAATTTTTCTCTTATAGAAGCTAATTGCCTCACCCAGGTGACTAGTCTCTGCCCTCTAAGTTCATCATTGCTCTGCCTTACACCTGCTAGAACACACTGAATCTCTCTGGTAGCCACCCTGGAGGTCACCAATCCCTGGAGATCTCAATGGCTTGTATGGAATATGACCAGATTTATGAACCCTCTGGCACAGTTCCTTTTTCACTCAGCTGAACCCTTGCTACCAAGCCTAAGCTGCTTTATAAAGCAGACCAAACGCCAAGTTTCCTTCCCTCTCCACCTGACTTGCTCTATTAATCATGGGAGAAGCAATGTCTTCTTCTGGGAAGACTGAATAGCATTAAGTCTGAAGTGTTACTTCAACTATATTGTATAACTGCACTGGTTTCATGTGGTAGCCGCACTTAAAATCTGGCTGGTTGAAAATATGTGCTGTAAGTGTAAAATATATATTGGATTTTAAGGAATCAAGACAAAAATGGAAGAGGAAAGAGAGGCAAAGTGGAGGAAAGGAGGGGAGAGAGGGAAAGAGGGAAGTAGGGGAGGAAAAGAGATATATCAACTTTTAAAGTACTAATTAAATATGGAAGTGATAATATATTTGTTAAACTAATGGTAGCATCAACTAAGTCTTCATTTTGAGAGATTTGCTTGTATATATAGACATCATTAGAATATATCTAAAATTGAAAGCTGTTCTTTGCAGAAAAGCTTCCAGCAGGTAAATGCTGAAGAAATGATCGATTTTGCAATCCCCATTGGAAGAAACAATTCAGGCAAGGATTATCAAGAAATGCTAAGACTGTTGGTGAAAGGTTAGTGCAGCAGAGGACAAGCAAAGCTTGTCTAGCAAAATGTTGCCACAGAGATTATTTACAAACTGCAAAAGTTAAGATCTGGTGGTTTCTACCTTAACAAAATGATTAAATTTAGCTTATGAATATTCCTAAAACTTTGACATTACAGCAATATAAGGTACACATTACCTAGATAGTATTTTTTCCAATGTCCAACCAGGAAAAGTTTGAAACACTACAGCAATATTGAACGAATTTTATAAGTGAAAATCATACAAACCAATATTTTATTACAGTTACTATATCATGTCTATTTTCCTATCTATTCATCAATCCATCTTATTTTTTGTTGCATTTTAATGTAAATTCCTGTCATTAGTATAGCTTCTCATAATCTATGAAATATCCTTCACAAAACTATCCAACCTGAATCTAATAAAGCCTTTAGTTCTAACTTCCACTGTATAGGAAACACATAAGACAAAGAAATAACAAGTTATTTGAAAACAAAAGTAAATAGCTTAGAAAACTCCAGCATGTCGGCTATTCTGTAAGATTACATGGTTAAAAAAAAAGCTTGTCATATACATGTATTAAAATGTCACAATGAAGCCCATTATTTTGTATGCTAGTTAAAAACTTAATAAAAACCTTAACCTATGGAAAACAGTTTATGTCACTAAAATTAACAAATTTGAGTGACTAGATTTAAGAAGCTAAAGA
This sequence comes from Pedetes capensis, assembly GCA_007922755.1. NCBI lineage: Eukaryota > Metazoa > Chordata > Mammalia > Rodentia > Pedetidae > Pedetes > Pedetes capensis. The sequence continues at coordinate 80,381 of VMDO01008277.1, read as the reverse complement.
GGCTGGGCACATTGGCAGATGCCTGCAATCCCAGCAACTCCGGAGGCAGAGGGAGGAGGATCAAAGTTTGAGGCCAGAGTCAATCTCTGTAACTAAGCAAGATGTTATATCAAGATACAAAATTAAAAAGGGGGTTGGGGATGAGCCCAGTGGTCTCCACTTGCAGAGTATGTGAGAGGCCCTGTGTTGAACCCCCAAGTACTGCCACAAAGAGAAAAAAGTCTAAAGAGTCATTTTAACTTGCCAGCTTAAAACAGACACTACTTACTAAAGAAGAAAGCTACAAAAGACATTTTTACAACTACAGAAATGTGATGATGGACTAGATATTAGATAATACTGTAGAACTATTAATTTTCTTAAGTGTGATAATGGAGATTGTGGATATGTAGGAAATTACCCTTTTAGGAAATCCATGTTGAATATACAAAGAAATTTCAATTTTATTTATTTTATAAAGATAAAGCAAATGGAATGAAATGTTCACAATCATTGTATCTGAGGGTAAACAGTTGTTTACTGTGCTGGTCTTTCACTTTTTTAGTACATGTGAAATATTTCAAAAGAGAAAATGAGCAGAATAAATTCCATAAAATTCTTTATAAAGAGGCTGATATGGTTCACTCTGTTTTGGTGGGGCTTTTTGGATTGAGAATGTGATTTTTGAGGAAAAAAGATCTTGACACAGATATACACACAAACATGCTTCTATATCATTCTTTATGTCCACCTGACAGCCAGTGCTATTACTATGCAATATTCCAACTGAAGACTTAATTGGTATGCAAAGGCTTTATGGCAGTAGCATTACAGAAGACATCTCAGGCATATTTAGACTTGAGGGGAGGCTCACTGCCACCAGGCTGTGTAATGTGTAGACCAAGACAGCTGGTTTCATGACATTACCTTTTACTTGATACTGTATATTCTTTACTCCACACCCTTTCATCAGTTTTAAGAGGACTACAAAATCAGGTGCGGATTAGAATCACATGCAGACTGCACACATCAGAGAGCTCTCAAGCTCTTCTTCTGAGGATCTGAGAATATATTGTATGTCACTTTTTAAAAGTATCTTGCAATAAAGTCTTGCATATTCTTGGCATTCCTAGACAGAAAGGTTTTTGTTATTTTCTTTAAGATTTCATTCTGCTTTCTGACCTACTGCTGTTGGTGGGAGTCACAGAGTAGCTTCATCTTAAAATCCAAAGACACATTTAACATTAGAATAAGAAACAGTCATTAGGAGAGACCATTGTATATGGTACAACATGAACTATATAAAAATATTAAATTCATATTACTTGTAGGAGAAGATGTAGGAGAACCCTAGAATCTTCCCCCAAGGCAAGGGCCTGTCCAATCTCCCTGGAGGACTAACATCTACCCTCCAGGGAATAAGAGCCTTGGAGGAAAAAGGGAGTATCATCAAGAAAAAGGCCCGCCTGGCCCTCTTGGGGGGCTGACTGCTGTCCTCCGGGCCGATGACCTTTAGCCCACAACCCGGTCCCTTTCCCTCATTAAGCCCTGGGGCAAGATAGCAAGGGGTCACCTTTGCCCCACAACCGGGTCCTTCGCTCCTACCCCTCCTATCGAGTTGCCCAAGATGGCCCCCAAATGGCCCAGATTGGGGGTGGCTTCCTTCAATCTAATTGGCTACCTGGGGCCACCCAATTGGTTAATAAGAAAACACTCTTCATTGGCCTGCCCTGGTCCCTACCCACCTATCAAAACTGCAAAATCTCAAGCCCCCGTTTGCATGACAGTGCCCTAGACATGACCCCTACCCTGACTGGATACTCTCTAGCTACCCCCCTCCAGGAGGGTATTTAAACAGGCCGTGACCACCCCCAGTATTCCCTTCGTCTCCACCCTCCACCCATCACCCGGGCCCAACATCTTGGACCATGGCTCCCTACTCTGGACCTTCAACCGACCAGACCTCCTAACAAAATGCCATGTCAAGCCCAGGGGCCCCGAAGAGCAGAAGGCATCCATTAAGACACGAAGCACTCTCCAGTTCTGCCCTCCACGCCTGGGGAGGAGGACAGGGAAGGAGAACTGCGAGAGGCAAGGTCAGTACAGACCATCGACGTCCATGACATCTCCAGCCTTGTTCCAGCCCTCGTTTCAGGAACAGTTTAATAAAACCTCATTTCTTTTATAATAAGAAGGCTCCTGAGGCCCTTCTTGGCGCCATTGACCAGCTCCCACTTTATCCCCAAGACTCCTGGGATTCACCTAATGTTGAGGCCGGGTTCCAAACCTTTGCCGGGCCAGAGCCAAACCCCAACAATTATTAATGTAAGATTTTTCCAAAAAGAGAAAAGAGATGTACAATCTTATGTGTGTACCTCCAGTTGAAGAAAAAAGAAACCAGTCACTGATTTTCATGACCATTCTTTTAAACTATGGCTAGAACATTATATAACCTGGCAGCAAAGAGGTGGCTCAGAGGAAGGTGTGACCCAGACTAGAAAATATTAGACAAAAACCTAAAACCATTATAATCAAGGCTTAGATTTTATAGTTAAGAGTGGGTTTTTTGTTTTGTTTTGGTTTGTTTTTTTTTTTGTATAAAGGAGCAATAGTAAAGTATGAAACTACTTTACTGGACAGGTTCAATTCAATAATTATACTGTCTTGCTTCAGATGCAGTAAATGAAAGGAAATGATATTTACCTGGGTTTGTCTTCTCAAGTTGATACCATCGGTAAAATGCTCTCTTCTTCTGTTCACTCAGGTCTGAGCCCTGCTGCAACAGCCAATGAGAGATCCGACTCTGACTGATACCTATGTAGAAAGAAAAATAGCTTTTTGGGGACACTGAAATAATAGTGGAACTAATGGGGATTCTCATGGTTCTAGTCACTGGATACTTTATTCTCTGCACCACTGTGTAAGGAATCTGCAAGTTGAGAAAACTCCTTAATTTGGAGCTGGCTAAGACATACTCAGTAATTATTTATTAAGAAGCCAAACCATTTTATTAACCAAGACTTTGCAGTGGCTTCTAAAATTAATCTCCTAACCAGGTCAAGGCATATAAGAGAAATGAAGAGATTCCTAAGTATCAGTTATTTATCAGAACTATCACTGCCTTCCACCCACAACTGATTTAGAATGTTAGAACTTTAAACAGATACTAAGGGGGAAAATTCAAGTCAGCAAGTTTTTCTCCTCATTAATGATACTGATTTATGGGTTAGAAAAGGAAAGGGCATCGAAAATGCTGTCTTCAATAAAATTTTGGCTTATTTGTTAATTCATTTAGGCATTTTTAGACTCATTACCATTAGTATAGAAATGTAAGAATTGGCAGACTTTTAGACTTATGCTGCAACATGACCTCTGAAGAAATCTCAGCAGCTAAAAAAATGTTCTTCCAACATATACTCTCCCCTCAAATGGAATAGAATATAAAGCAGTAGTTGTCTGCCATCACTAAGAAGGTCTTGTCGCAATGACTTAGAAATGTGAACAATCTCCCATACATGAAAGTCAAAGAAGCATGCCTTAAACTTACTAGTAGAATCACATGCTCATTCTGGTCATTATAGCTATTTGAAAAAATGAATCAAGCTGGGCATGGTGGTGCACACCTATAATGCTAGCAAATCAGGAGGCAGAGGCAAGAGGATAACAAGTTCGAGGCCAGAGGCAGCCTGTGTAATTTAGCAAGACTTTGACTCAAGATAAAAAATTAAAAAAGGGGCTGGGGTGCAGTTCAATGGTAGTGCACCTGCAAAGTATGTGTTAGGCCCTGGGTTCAGGCTCCAGTACCACAAAAAAACAAGCCAAAACAAAACAAAAAACAAAAGAATAATTCAGTATACAACTGGCAAAAGTAAAGAATATCAAGAAAGGCAAAGATGTCTTGTTAAGTCCACAAAGCATTTCCGAAAGACTATTCATCTATAATAAGGGCTGAGATTTAGCTAAGGGCTGGGATTTAGCTCAGTTGGTAGAGCACTGCGCTGCAGTCTCTGAGGTCCCGAGTTCAATTCCCAACACCGCAAAAATGGAAGAAGGACCTGGAATCCACTCCCAAGGCAATCCCGAAACAATCAGCCACTGAAAACCCTATGAGGGTCGCTATGAGTCGGATACCGACTCGACGGCACCTAACAACAACAACATTCATCTACAATAGAAGGATACCAAAACCTTAAAGCCTTCCAAGGAATTACTTATGGTAACTGGATATTAACAACAACCTGTGCCAACACCTGTTTAAAGCTATAATGCCCAACAGGAAGAGTGGCTATCATGAAGTAATCATACCTCCTAATGGGAAAAAGCAGGAGGTCTGGTGATCATGTCTAATTTACCAAAAGCAAACCACTAGAGCTTCATACACATAGAAACCTTTGTTTCAAGAAAACGAGGAAATGGAGGAATTAAGTATTAAAGGACTATGAAGCAAGGTTCTTTGACTACAAATATTTTTCTTTCTCAAAGGGTGAAATTTAACCTTCTAAAACTTGAGTTTTCTAAGAGATTAAGGATCCATGTGATGTAGGTACTGGCAGTTAGCAATGTATATTTATTCTAAAGGGAATGCTAATTACTATAAATAATTAAATCAGCTGTGTTTAGCAATACTTTCACCAAAAATCTAGTTTCAGACATTATGGTATTTTTTACACTATTTTAAAAATATGAATGACAAAAACAACCACTGACTACCAAGGAATCAGAACTGATTTTCATGTAAACAAAATAAAACTATTTTACATGGATTCTTCATTTTGGTACCATAAAACTCAAAAACTGGGAATGTAAGGAAAATCTGTTATAAAAAATATAATATCATATGTAATATACAATGTATTATATAACTATATATTATATATTTGTTCTGTGTATAACCTCTGTGAGGATTTAATATCAGAATATATTATATATAATAATATGTAATTATATGCAATATATAATATGTATAATATATTAATGTCTGCAGCCATACCACTCTGGCATCTGATCCCGCCTGATCTTAGAAGCTAAGCAAAGTTGACCTGGGTAGTCCTTGGATAGAAGACCGCCTGGGAATACCAGGTGCTGCCAGCTAGGAAGAAGGACCTAGCAACCAACTCCTGAAACAATCCACCACTGAAAACTCTATAAATGGCAGAGAAGCACTGACAATAATGCTGAGCATGGTAAAGTGCTGGGGAGTGTTTTGTCTGTTGTACATAGGGTTGCTGTGAGTCAAACTCAATTCGATGGCACCTAACAACAACTTGTTTGAATATTAAATCTACCTCACACAAATCACACACAGAACAAACCTCAGCACCTACTAGCTATGAAAGGTGTTCAGCTTCTGATATGCTATTGAGGGAGAAGGTGGCAAAAGCCCATTAAAAGGACATTAAATGATAGTATATTTATTTATATGACAAAATACTGACAGACTCTTAAAATTAACTTTTTTAAAGTTATCAAAAATTCCCCAAACAACTACAACAACCATAAAAACCAACTAATGAATCAAAAAGCCAGTAACACCAACTATTAAGAAGGATATGGAATATACAGAATCCTAATACAAGGGTAAAATGGTAAGGCTATTTTGGAAAATAGACAGTATCTACTAAAGTTGAATTTATATACATGAAACAAGCTGGAAATGCTTTTGGGTATACAGCCCACAGAAATGTGTACATGTGCAATAGAAACGTGTTAAAACACATGCATAAGAAGCCTCATACATGAGCATTATCTATAATAGGCCCAATTCAGAAAACCAAATGATCAACAACAGTAGAATGCATAAATTATGATAATTATGCACTCTATTTTAGACTACTATACCAAGTAGAAAAAGGATAAACTACTGTTATATGCAATCACATGAATAAGTCTCACAAAAATGTTGGTCCAAATAAGCCAGATACACAAAAAAGCCATGCACACCCATATGATTCAATTTCAAAAAAGCTAAAAAACACAAGTATCTAATCTATGCAGATGCAAATCAGAGTAGCAGTATCTATGTAGGAGGGAAAAGATTGAGGCCTAGGAGGCCTCATGATGAGGAAGGTTCATGTGGTGACCAGAAATGCTCTTTAACTTATCTGGAGGGTAGTTATCTGGGTGTCTTCATTTTTAAAGATCATCAAATCAGAAATAATCATCAAGTCATCACCTATTCCATATATGTATTTATATTTAAAAAATACTCCCCAATTTTTAAAAATTCTGTGTAACTTCAAACAAGTAAAATGGATATGTTTAATATGGAAGATTACCCTGATATAAATAAAAAATGTATATACTCTTACAAATATATGAGTTTGTGGTCTGTGTTCTATTTTATATAGTAACAAAAGCTTACATATAACCATAGATATACAATATAATTGAAAGTGGTAAACTTTTCCTACATTCCTACCTGATATTATTTTCATAACCTTTTATAAATATTTATTAACTTGATTTTTAGCTTTTCACACCAAACACTACATACTTTCTTACATTTTGTAAAGCACTGCAATTTGGGTTATAAAAAGAATTTCTGCCTTTCCAATTCTACTCTGAGATAAGCAACGTGAAGTTATACATATGAAATTCCACAATTTTCTCTATGTGCAATTATGAATTTAATAAAACAAAGGAAGATGAAAGTGATATACACTGTCCGCTTGCCTCATCTTTTGTGTAAGGAAGAAACAAAGAAATTTAATCTCAGTTTTCATATAACGTGTAGAAAACAAACTAATAAAACAGTTTTCCTACATAAGGCACTATGAACCAAAAAAACATAAAACGCATTTTATACTGATTTTTCTTGGCTGCTTACTGATAGGTGGTTGTTGTTGTTGTTAGTTGCCATCGAGTCGATATCCGACTCATAGCGACCCTCATAGGGTTTTCAATGGCAGACTGTTTCGGGATTGCCTTGGGAGTGGATTGCCAGGTCCTTCTCCCATTACTGATAGGTAAGTTTCCTTTAACCCACCCATCTGAGGTAGGGTTAGAACTTGAGCTGGACATTGTGTAAAAAGTTCTAGTAGCTTCTCTTTACTGTCAGCTTTCCTACTTCCCCTTACGAGAAAATTTTCCTGACACCCCCTACCTCCCTTGACCCAGCTTACCTGCTACTGCTGAAGAAAATCTTTGTCCAAAAGTTTTCATTCCTTAAAACCTCTTTTCTACCTTTTACTGGGCAGGAAAAAAGAAAATTTACATATAACCTATATACATTGAGAGACTAATGTTAACCCTTCCTTAATTTCTTTCCAGTAAGAAAGTAATCACGTTGTATTCAAAGGAGGGAAAGGCCTTCGGCCCAGCACCATCCACTTTATTTTCTGAACTTCAGCTTTATCAGGTTCCTTCCAGTTTTTCAACTACCATGCTCCCTTCCACTAGAGGGCTCTCTATCACAATCCCTCAGAGTCTCAAAGTCCCTACAATATTGTACTATAAATTTAAACATTTTATTTTCCTGCCACTTCCTATGAAGTGTGACACTACCGACCATTTACACCATCTTCATCTTTGGAATGCTGCATGCAAGTCCTCCAAGGCATCTTTATAGTCAGCTCCAGGGACTACTTTGCTAGATCCTTACATGTTAGTGGCCTCTAGGGTTCCATCTGTAAACATCTCTCACTCTGTACATTTTTCCTTTGGTCATTTTAATTATCAACAATAATGATTTAACATGTCACATAAATGCCAAAGACTTTTATGGCACCAGATTATTCTTTTGAACCATTTAAGGTATCTTCAATGAGAATTTCTCATAGGTCTTCAACACAGTAAACTTAATCTATTATCCTTATCTTTAATCTGCTCTTCTTGCATGACCTGTCTCAATTTCACCATTCACTCAACTCTTTCTCCCTTTACATGTTTACTAAATCCAATTGCTTTCCCTTTCTAAAATTCTCTTCATATTTTTTCCACTCGTCATTCCTGTAGCTTGGAATCTCAGCCTCTTTTACCTGGACAACTGTAATAACTGATAAAAAGAACAAGCCACCTAAGAACCACAGAATATAAAACCCTCATGAATAGCCCTTTTTTATTTTTATATTTTTAAACAGCTCCTTTTCAATTAGTATCATTTCACAGCTGAAAAGATGAAACATACTTTTTTGAGCACTTTTCTACTTGAGAACTGCTATCATCTCTGTAATGTATCTTCCATAGTGCAGCCAGTTATATTTAAATTTTAAAAGTTAAAACACAATGATTCTATATAAAAATTCAAATAAGTTACAAGTACACAGAGAAAAAGTCCTTCCTCCCTCCCCACCCCTTGTCTTACTCCCTATCCTAGAACTATCCTTATTTGGTGTGAATACATCCAGACTTTCCCCATGCATCTAATACATAAATAGCTCCATATATATGTACATATGCAAATACATACACATATACATATGCATATACATATATATGGAGCTATTTATGTGTGTATCTATGTTTTTTAAAAAACATACATTTGTGATTCTACACACTAACAATTTACTTTTCTCACATAATGTCTTAGAATTTTCTCATATAGTACAGTATACATCTTCCTCGTTCTAATGGTAGTCTCCATTCATTAATGAATGGTAGTAACCATTCATTAAAACACTTATCTATTACTGAATATTTCAATATCCTTCCTCATTCTAATGGTAGTCTCCATTCATTAGTGAATGGTGGTAACCATTCATTAAAACACTTATCTGTTACTGGATATTTCAATGGTTGCAAATGTTTTACTATTGTAAATGATGATGCAATGATACTCTGTATACCTTTGTTCAAATGAAATACTATTTCTTTACAGCTAATTTACAGGAGTGGACTCTTTAATTCATGGTATTTGAGTATCTGTTAAGTTCATGATAGTCACCAAATTATCCTCTAGAGAAGGTCAGATTCAATTTTATACTCTAACAATGATGAGAATGTTTCCTTACATTTCCCCCATCACTGAATATAATGAAACTTTTTTGAAAATCTGACTTTCTTTTTATAAACATAATACATATTCATTATTTTAAAATTTCTAAGCAATTCAAAAGAAGGGGGAAAATTAAGAGGAAAGCTAATAAAAAAGACACACCCAAAGTCTCATTACTTGGAAATAACCACATTAATTCCCAAATCACTATACAGACACAGAAAAGGTAGAAATAATTACCAAAATGAGATCACACTATAGACAGAGTTTTTAAACATAAAGACATTAAATGTAGTTTGATTTTATTGTAAGAAAAAGAAAGCTAGGATGAAAATGAAAGATCTAAATGAGAAATGAGGTTCCTAAAAGAGTCCACTAAAGAAAGCAAGGGAAAAAAATATACAAAAACAGTGTATGATTGCAATGCATTTTATTTCAACTTTTGAGCAGTATCTAGTGGTTACTGGCTACTAAAGCTGAGGAAACAGGCAGACTGCAGTAGCCAGCCCTAGACAGCCTCGTGGTTTTCCTACTCATGTGTAATCCCCTCCAACACTGCAGCAGTGTTGGTCTGTGGAACCAATAGATATGGCAGAAATGAAAGTCTATGGTTTCTGAGGCTAGGTCATGAAAAATAACACAGCTTTGGTCTTGTCCACTCTCTCAGATTAGTTGTTTGAGGGAGAACTAATTGCTATATTATAGGATGTTCAAGCAGGACAGATGCATGTGGCAAAGAACTGAGGCATTCTGCTAACAGCCAGCAGCTGGTCTTGGAAGATGGTCTTCTCACCTCATTTAAGTCTCCAGATGACTGCAACCTCATATTGTTAGGTGCCATAGAGTTGTGCCCGACTCATAGTGACCCTCATAGGGTTTTCAATGGCTGATTGTCCTGGGATTGCCTTGGGAAGGATGCAATACATCCTTCCATTTTTGTGGTGCTGGGAATCAAACCTGGGACCTCAGAGAATGCAGAGCAGCGCTCTACCAACTGAGCTAAATCCCAGCCCACAAACTCATAAGACACTCTGAATTCAACCAGCCCATATAAGCTATTCCTGTATTCCTGACCTATATAACTGAATGAAATAAAAGTTTACATTTAAAGATGCTAAGTTGTGACATAAAATTGTATGCAGCAATAGATAAAAACTAAGACACATATTTGTGTTCTACTTCCCTCATCTTCACCATAGCCGTTACACCTAATTCCTGATATTTGGACAATAGTTTTATGTAATCAACATTTACATTCTGCTTAGGATATATAGTTCCATTTTACAGTTCTGGGATGAAATGGATTCAACATTTACCATAGCATTTCCCACTTTTTCCATATCTAAGCTCATGTGTTTGTTTTCATTTGAGGCATATTTTACAAACAGCAAACTCTTATATATATATAATTTTGAAAAATGTAGGTATACATATGACCACTTCCCAAATCAAGAAACAGAATACTTCTCTAGACCCCAAAGGGTCCCTCTTGTTTCCTTTTCCAGACAATACTTAAACTGTACATTTTTACTTTTAACTCTTCATGGGTAAGCCTTCATCATAGAGTACTTCCTAACAGTACAGGATTATTGATGTTGTATTCCCCAATCCTTGTATACTTGAATATTTGTTTCCCAGTTTTATACTTTGAGGACAATTTTACTGGGCAAAAACTGGGAGGTCACTTTCCTCCAAAATCTGTGAAAGTGGAGTGACATCAGTGGGGATTATGTATTAAAGACTTCTGAAAAGACACTCATCCATAAAATCAAAGAAACCAAAAGATACTGATTCACAAGGAGGAAGGATTGCGAGTGTGAGGCAAGAGGCAACCTGCACAATTTAGTAAGACCCTGTCTCAAAAATAAAAATGAATGCTGGAGTGTGTGTGTGTGTGTGTGTGTGTGTGTGTGTGTGTGTGTGTGTGTGTGCCCATATACCTGTGCTCACACATCCCAGTGACTCAGGAGGCAGAGGCTGGAGGATTGCAAGTACAAGGCCAGAGGTAGCCTGTGTATCTTAGCGAGACTTTGTCTAAAAATAAAAAGTAAAAAATGGGCTGGGAGTGCAGCTCAGTGGCAGAGTGCTTGCCTAGCATGTGCAAGGCCTTGGGTTCAAACCCCTAGTATTGTCACCAAAAAAAAAAAAAAGGAAGCAAGGAAGCAAATAATGCCATTTCATAAAAGCACTAACAAAAACTGTCAGAATCAGCTTTTTCAAAACTCTGGGAATTACCAAAGGTTTACAGCAATCCAAGGAGTTTATTCAGGAATACACTGAATTTTGGTAAAAACAATTATGTAACTCTGTAGACAGAGTTCTAACTTGATCACTTCTCATGTGCACCATACTATCATAGTAGACTTAGAAATCAACAATCACGAAATCATAGTGAAAATCAGGTGTGCCCTAGTAGCTACTGGAGAGCAGAGGAGAGTTTTAAGATCTTCCAAGCCATCATTCTAAGAGAACTGTCATTATGTAACCTGTCTGGCAACTCTCAGGAAATCTCCATTTGCAAAGCTTTCATTTAATTAATCTAACTCAGACATCATTCAGTATGAACAGCCTTTTTCTCATGGAGGTAAGACAGAAGGAAGGTGGTATGTTGAAAACAACATGTGGCAAGTGCTTAACATTGCAGTTTCCTAATAAAACAATGGAGGTAAGAAAGAATCTGAACAAAATATTTAAAAAGGAAAGCTGAGGAACACACTAGTGTCCATAAGAAACGTCAAACAGATGTGACACGTTCCTAGGAATCTAGAAAGCCACACAGATGAATAGGGCTGTGTCCGTGTCTAAGGCTATGTGAATTGTCAAAAAAGACCTCTGAAGACCCTATGCTTTACCTTTTGGCTGGCTTTGAGACTCAGTGCAAATAAAAAGTGAAGGCTAAGGCAGAATTATAACTTGACTGCCTGAGCATTAAAGTATAACCTGATATGCACACAGAGCTCCTTGGTAAATACTGAGGGATTTATTCACTCCAACTATTTAATGAAATATTTGTCTAACAATTACCTGGCCACTAAGCTTTCAAGCAGGAGAGTACAATAACTACACATTGACTTTAAAGTCAGAATGCTGACTCTGTAGAATTAAATTAGGAAATTCACTAAACAGCAAAAACAAACAATAAATCCAGGACAGGGAGGAATCTGACTTCCAGAGTTCTCACATTATATTGCTTAAAACATCTGGGTTAAAAAAACAAATCAAAACTTGAGATTTGCACAAAAACACCAACAAAACTGTGGCCCACACATGGTTAAAAAATCAGTCAATAAGTACCCTTGAAGAAATTCAGATGTTTCCTCAATAAACAAAGATTTAAATTATCTATTTGAAAGATATTCAAGGAACTAGAAGAAATATTCTAAAGAACTAAAGGAAAGTATGAGAAAAATGTCTTGCCAAATACAAAATATCAATAAAGAGGGAAATTATAAGGAAGAACCAAATAGAAATTCTGGAGTTGAAAAGTACAATATCTGAAATGAAAAATTCACTAAAAAGGCTCAACAGCAGATATGAGTTAGGAGAATGATTATGGGAACAGAAAGAGAAAAGAATGAGGAAAATGGAACAAAGCTAAAAAAACCACAACTGTGAGATACCGTCATGCATGCCACATACATATTTTAAGAATCCTAGTAAAGACCAAAGTGAAGAAAGAATATTTTGAGAAAACGGTTGAAAATTATCCAAACTTGATGAAAAATTTTAATATACACATAAGATGTTGACAGATCTTCAAAGAGAGCCACACCCAGAAACAGCATGAACCATTAAAAACTAAAGATAAATAGAGAATATTTGAAATCAAAAAAGGAGAAGAAATTCATTATATACAAGGAATGCTTGAAGCCAGGCATGGTGGTGCATGCCTGTAATACCCTCACTGGGGAGGCCAAGGGAGGAGGACTGACACAAGTTTAGGCCAGCCTGGCTTACATAGTGAGTTCCAGGCAAGCCTGGGCTACAGAGTGAGACCGTGTCTCAAGAAACAAAGAACAAACAAGGAAAAAGAAAGACTGCTTGATAAAACAGCTGACCTCATCAGAAGGAGACATTAAGATGTTGCCCAAGCAAAACTGGAGAGAATCTGCTGCCAGCAGAGCTGCCCTGTAAGAAATTCTAAAGGAGGTTCTTCAGGCTGAAAGGAAGGAACACTAAACAGTAGTCTTGAATATATATGAAGAAATAAAAAGTGATGGTGTTATAGTTTGAATCTAAAAATGTCCTCTGCAGGCTCATGTGTAAAAGGCTTGGTTGCCAGCTGGTGAGCTTCTGAAAGAGGATTAGTCACTGGGGTGCAGGCTTATAATACCAGCAACCAGTAATTTCATCAATGAATTAATCCATTCATGAACTCATAGGTGAATGGACTATTAGGATATGGGAGGTAGCTAAAGGAAATAAGTCACTGAGGACATGCCCTGGTAGGGTATCTCTTGTCTCCAGTTCCTTGGTCTTTCTGCTTCCTAGCTGCCATGAGGTCAGCAGCTTTGCTCTGCCATGCCCACGTGCCACCATGGTATTCTGTCTCATCACGGGACCACAGCAACAGAGCAAGCCAACCACAGATTGAAACTTCTGAAACCATGAGCCAAAACAAATCTGTTTTCCTTTAAGTTGTTTATCTCAGGTATTTTGTCACAGCAACAGAAAACTAACACAGATGATAAAGAAAACTACATAGATAATTGTAAAAGATAAATAGATGTATTTTTTTGTCTCTAACTCTGTTCTACCCCTTTTTCATTTTAAAGAAAACTATAGAAAGCAGTAATTAGAAATTTAAGTTAATGAATACACAATTTTATTTACATGTAATTTGTACGGTGATGACAGCACAATGGAGAAAGAAAATGAAGCTACAGCCAGGCATGGTGGTGCATACCTATAATCCCAGTGACTTGGGAGACTGAGGCAGGAGGATCAAAAGTTAGAGGCCAGAGGCAGCCTGTAGAACTTAGTGAAACTCTGTCTCAACAAATGAAAAGTAAAAAAATGGGTTGAGGGTGCGGTTCAGCAGCAAAAAGCATTTGCAAAAAGGATGTATGAGGCCCTGGATTCAACCCTTGAGTACCTACACCCCCCAAAAAAAATTAGGATAATGAAGTTATGTAGGAACAAAATTTATCTGTACTACTGAAATTAAATTGGATTAATCTAGCCTAGATTATTATAAACTAAGACATTAATGGCAATCCTCAGGTCAATGACTAAGAATAACTCAGAAATATTTAACAAATGACAAGGAATTATAGTTGTACATTTTCTAGAAAATATCTATTTAATACAAAGAGGAAGCAATCAGCAAGAGAGGAACAAAGATGACAAGACATATAGAAAAGAAATGACAAAATGGCACATATAAATCCTATCTTATTTTAATTAAATTAAATAATAGATTAAACATTCTTGCTGGGACCTGTGGTGGTGTATACCTCTAATCCCAGGGACTTGGGAGGCTGAGGCAGGATTACAAATTTGAGGCCAGTGGCAGCAGCCTATGCAACTTAGTGATCCCGTTTCAAAACTAAAAAAGGGGATAGGTGTCTGCTTTGGTAGCCTGTGTGAGGCCTAGCATTCAACCCCCTAGGACTGCCAAAAAAAAAAAAAAAAAAAAAAAAAAAAATCTGAAAGAAGACAGAGACTGGCCGAATGGATGAAAAACACTATCCAACTGCAAGGCTATCTATAAGAGATAGGCTTCAGATTAAAAAAGATAAATAGGTTGAAAATGGGCTGGGATTTAGCTCAGTGGGTAGACCACTGCGCTGCAGTCTCTGAGGCCCCGAGTTCAATTCCCAGCACCACAAAAATGGGAGAAGGGCCTGGCAATCCACTCCCAAGACAATCCCGAAGCACTCAGCCATGGAAAACCCTATGAGGGTCGCTATGAGTCGGATACCGACTTGACGGCACCTAACAACAACAACAACAAGGTTGAAAATAAAAGAATAAAGAGCCAGGCATAGTGGTACCTATCTATAACCTCAGCAGTTGGGTGGCTGAGGCCCAAGGCCAGCCTGGACTACACAGCAAGTTCTAAACCAATTTGGATTACATTGTGAGACCATTTCTCAAAAAAGCAAAATAAAAGCTCTGCACTGGGGTGCAGGCTTATAATACCAGCAACTTGGAAGGCTGAGGCAGGAGGCATGAAAGTTTGAGGCCAGAGGCAGCCTGTGCAAAACCCTGTCTTAAAATTTAAATGAACAAACAAATAAATGCCATGTATGCCATGTAAATAGTAACCAAAGAAGAACTCACTGTCATTTAAATACTAACATCAGAGAGAACTAACTTTAAGATAAAAGTTACTAGAGAAAAAAGAAAGACATTTTATAATGATAAAATTCATAGAGCTGGACATAGTGGTACAGGCCTGTATTCCTAGCACCTGGGAGGCTAAGGCAAGAGGATTGTAATGTTGAGGACAGTCTGGGTTATATAGTGAGTTCCTGGCCCACATGGGTTATACAATGATCCCCTACCTTAAAAGATAAATAAACAAACAAAACAAAAACAAACAAAATCCCCAGTAAACCGAAACAATTCATAAGGAGGATATAATTAAGAACACAGATATACCAGACAACACAGCACCAAAATTCATGAAACAAAACTGACAAAAACTAAAAGAAGAAACAGACAATTCAGCAACAAAAGGTAGATATGTTGCTACCTCACTTTCAGGAGACAGAGCAACTACTGAGACCAATAAGGAAACAGAAGAAAACAACATTAAACAAATGAGACCTAACAAATACCTACAGGAAATTTTACCCAACAACAGCAAAACACATTATTATTTTCAAATGTATATTGAATGAATATTTATTCTACTTCATGGAATGAAATACTACCCTGTCCTAGCATCAAAAATAAAGCCAATTAAGAGCTTTAAGTTACAGGAAAAAAAAATGTATCTGGAATAATCTCCAAGTCAGATGTTGTTGTTGTTGTTAGGTGCTGTCGAGTCGGTGTCCAACTCATAGCAACCCTACATACAACAAGCGAAACACTATTGCCAGTGCTTCTCTGCTGTTCATAGGGTTTTCAATGGCAGATTGATTTTGGGGAGTGGGTTGCCAGGAGATACTAGGTCATAAAACAATTCTCGATAATTTTTATTTATTTATTTATTTGCAGTACTTTGGGGTTGAACCCAATGTCTCACACATACTTTACAAGAGCTCTACCACTGGTCTGTACCTCCAACCCATTTTTTAAATTTTTATCTTGAGACAGAGTCTTGCTAAATTACTCAGGCCACCTCTGGCCTTGAACTTGGGATCCTCCTACCCCCACTTCCCAAGTCACTGAGATTTATAGGTGTGAGCCACTGTACCCAGCTAATTCTCAAAAGGACTAAAATCACACAAAATATGTTCCTCAATTTTAATGGAATGAAATTATAAATCAGTAATAGGGGATAAAGAGTAGTTCAGTGGTAGAGTGTGTGCTGAGTACACACAAGACCTTGGGTGCAAACCCCAGTACATGCAAACATGTGCATGCATGCACTCCACACACAAAAAAGGGGATCGATAACAGAAAAAAAAATTGGGGAAATTCAAACATATGTGGAGATTAAATAATACATCCCTAACCAATGAGTTAAGGAAGAAATCATAAGAGAACTTATAAAATATTTTGAGAAAAGAAAATACAACATACCCAAACTTACAAGGTAAAGAAGCTAAGACACTGTTTAGAGGGAAATTTATAGTTCTAATGCCTCTGCTAACCAGGAACACTAACTGAGAAAAGATAGAAGACTCGAATTACTAAAAGCATGAATGAAAATGGAGATATTACTACCTTACAGAAACAAGAAGAGTTATAACAATATTCTATTAACAATGTCATGAAAACAAATTGTATAACCAAATTTCTATGAAAAACTAGCAACTCTTTCCAACTCATTCTATGAGGGTAGTAGTATCCTGATATCAAAACCAGATAAGACATTGCACAAAAAGAAAACTACACGTCAGTATACCTTATGAACACTGATGTAAACATTATCAACAAAATACCAGCAACCTGAACCCAACAACATGGAAAAAGGATTATACATGATGACCAAGGGGGATTTATCTCCAGAGAATAATGTTCACAATATATGAAAATCGTCCAATGTAATACTCCACAGCAATAAATGAGAAAATCCACATGCTTAGTTAACAGACACAGAGTATTTGACAAAACTCAACATCCTTTCATAATATAGAACACTCAACAAACTAAGAATAGAAGCAAACTTCCTTCTTACCCTGATACAGGGCATCTATGAAAAACACAAAGCTGACATCATACTTAACAGGAAAAGACTGAACGCTTTACCCCTAAAACTAGAAATAAGACAAGGACATTCACTCTGCCACTTCTATTCAACACGGCACAGGAGGTTCTAGTCTGGACAACATGGCAAGATAAGGATATAAAGGCCATCTAGATTGCAAAGAAAGAAGTAAGGTTACCTCTGCTTGTAGATAACATGATTTTGTATATCAAAAACCAAAAGGGATACACATACACACACACACACACACACACACACACACACACACACACACACACTCCCTACTAGAACTAATAAGTTTAGCAAGATTGCAGGATATAAGATCAACATACATTTTTTTTTAAACCCTGTATCTCCACCTCCTAGGAATAAATAATCCAAAATGAAAGTCAGAACATAATTCTCCTTACAACATATCAAAAGAATAAAATAGGACTAAATCTAACAAAACTCCCACGCGTCTGTCAGCTTGTCGTATGGGGACTTCGTGTTGCTGTGATGCTGAAAGCTACGCCACCAGTACCTCAGATACTAGCTACCCATGGTGGACAGGTTTCAGCTAAGCTTCCAGACTAAGACAGACTAAAGAGAAGGACCCAGCAGCCCACTCCCGAAATAATCTGCCAATGAAAACCCTATGAATAGCAGAGAAGCACTGTCAGAAACAGTGCTGGAAAATGAGCTCCCCCAGGTTGGAAGGCATACAAAAGATGACTAGGGAAGAGTTGCCTCCTCAAGAAAAAGTCAATCTTAATGATGGGAATGGAGTAAAGCCCCTGCGACCTCCATTTGCAGAGGTGGCACACCTCAAAATGAGAAGAAACACAGTGGCTATAATAATGGGGTCAAACATAAAAAAGATTGTGTGCATGCACATTGTTGAGGAGTGTTTTGTTCTGTTGTACACAGGGTCACTACGAGTCAGACCTGACTCAGTGGCATTGAGCAAAACAACAAATTTAACAAAAGTTGCATAAGATTTGTACATAGGAAAGTACAAAATATCACTGAAAGATATTAACCCTGCAGGGTATGGTGGTGCACGCTTGTAATCCCAGTGACTTGGGAGGTGGAGGCATGAGGATCGCAAGTTTGAGACCAGAGGCAGTCTGTATAATTTAGCGAGACCCTGCCTCAAAAAAGGTAAAAAAAAAAATGGACTTAGGGGTGCAGTTCAATGGTATAGCACTTGCAAAGCATGTAAGCATGAGGCCCTAGGTTCAATTCCCAGTTCCGCAAAATAAATATATAAGTAAGTAAATAGATAGATAGATAGATACCCTTAGACTACCACCTGGACACTATGTCAAGAAGTGAGTGTGTATGAATATGACAAAATGCCAGGTCCGTTTCCACTCATGATGGGTAGACTGAGTCCCCACATGAGGAAGGGTACCTTTAAAAGGCATCAGAGGGAAAATCCACCAAGAGGGGAAAACGTAGCTCAAAGCCTTTGACGGGAAAGTCCACCGAGAGGGGAAGAGTACCTCAAAAAAGGGTCTCTTCATGGAAAGGGACTTGGAATATTGCCTTTTCTTTTTCCTAAATTTGAATTGGTCACTGTTTCCTTCATATAGTAAATTTCTGGGAATTACTAATGAAAAACAAGTAATAAGTGTAAATATATAATCTTCTGACTCCCTGAGCAGTGCTCATTCAGATTGGGAGCTAAAAAAGCCTAAAAAGCAGACTTACAATAAGAGAATTCTTAAATGACTTCCAACAGCTTAAACTCCTTGAGTTAACACAAACCAGTTTCTATACCAACGGCCCTCCAGCAAGCAAAACAATCTGGTAAGTCAGAATATCCATCCCAGCAAGCAAAACAATCTGATAAGATAGAACACCCATTTTTCTTATTGTGAACTCAACAGGGTGACACATTTACTATAGTTTAGCTGCCCCTAGTTCCCAGATAAGAATAGAGTGATTTACAATAGTTAAACTACCCCTAGTTCCCACCTAAGTTCAGAGTAGTTTATAATAGTTAAATCGCCCCTAGTTCCCACTAAATAGAGTAAGCAATAACTTAGACATAGAACATAAACATAGTCACAAATGCTCGGGTCATCTTAGTTCAAAGTAAACACAATTTGTCTCTAAGTTATCTCGTACTCTGATCACCACGTAACACTTTTGTGATAACTAATGAAATGATTATTAACAAAACCTTGTTGTAATCCATCAATGCTGCCAATTCCCTTTGTCCTTTTTCTGACCTTCCATATGGTTTAGTGAATTTTAGTTTCTGTATATAAGGCTGAGCTATTTGGGAAATAAACGGAACAGATTCACACTGCCTCCGAGCTGCTGTGTCTGCTGTTACCCAATTACTGACTCCTCATCTGCCTTCGAGAGACCCTGCATTTAATCTAGGCTGCAGCTGGACTGTGGCAACAAAAGATCAAAAAAGTGGTAGAAAATAGTATTTTACAGACTCATACATTCCAATTATTTTGCTAATCGTATACTTATTCATCGTAAGCAAGAGTTTCTGGAAAAAATACTTATTGTCATATTTTGATTTGAAATTGGTAGTCAAAGGATGATAGAATACTTAAATAAAGTGGGAAGATATCTCATATTCATGGATTGGAAAACTTAATATTGTTAAAAAGGCAATACTCTTCAAACTGATCTGCAGATCCAACATAATTCCTATTAAAATCAGAGCTGGCTCTTTTTTTTTTTTTTTTTTTTTTTTGCAGAAATTGACAAAGTGATCCTAAAATCAGAACAGAAATGCAAGGGATGCAGAAAAGCCAAAACAATCTTTAAAAAGAAGAAAGAGGATTCACACTTCCTGATTTCAAAATTTACTATCAAGCTACAGTAATCAAGACTGTGTGGTACTGCCACTCAGATAGGCAATGGGGTTCAAGAAATAAACCCATACATGTATGTTCAATTAGTTTTTTACAAGAATGTCAAGAAAATTCAATAGGGAAACAATAGTTTTTTCAACAAATGAGGCTGGCACAACTGAACATGTACTTGTAGAACAATGATGTTGGATCCCTTACTCACATGACATGCAAAAGTAACTCAAAGTAGATCAGACATACATGTAAGAGCTAAAAGCATAAAATTCTTAGAAGAAAACAGAAATACATCTGTATGATCTCTTTAGGCAATGGTGTCTCAGCTGTGGTACCAAAAGAAAAGCAACAAAATATATGGATTTTATCAAAATTAAAAATGTGTGTGCTCCAAAGGACACTATCAAGAATGTGAAAAATAACCTGCAGGTGGGAGAAAATGCAATGCATGATCCAAAAATATAATGAACGTTTAAATTTTAAAAATCTGGGCTGGGGATAGAGTTCAGTGGTAGAGCACTTGCCTAGCATGTACAAGGCCCTGGGTTTGATTTTCAGCATCACAAAAAGGAAAAAAACAAAACCAAAACCAACAAAAACACTTACAGTAAAAGACACATTGCCATTAATGCCCCTCAAAATACTCCCCCAGCTCCGAACACACTTATCCCATCATTCTAACCACCTTCTGACGTAGTCCTAGATTGTTGTTGTTGTTAGGTGCTGTCGAGTCGGTATCCGACTCATAGCGACCCTCATAGGGTTTTCAATGGCTGACTGTTTCGGGATTGCCTTGGGAGTGGATTGCCAGGCCCTTCTCCCATTTTTGTGGTGCTGGGAATTGAACTCGGGACCTCAGAGACCGAAGCGCAGCGCTCTATCAAGTGAGCTAAATCCCAGCCCGTAGTCCTAGATATCATACTTTTTTTCTCATAATGGAAGAGGCTGGTGTCAGGGCCCATTTTTCTTTTGTTTTGATACAGAACTCTTCTTTGGTTTAGTCTGTTTTAAGGTTCAAGCTATTGTTTCACTGAAGATTAGAGATTTTCTTCTATTTTATTTTTGTTGTTTTTTTTCAGGGTTTTAATGGACAGGAATGGGAGAGGTATCCCTCAATCTTCTAAAGTTTGCCAATCGGCTAGGCAAAAGCCTCCACTACCTTATAATTTAAACTGTTCTTATTTAGTTTTCTAGAAGCCTTCAAATCGTTTTCATATATTTATTTACCATTTACACATTGATATATTTTTGCAAGATTTTCTGTTTTCTTTTTTGATATGGTCAAATATGTTACAAGATTGGTCTCGAACTCTGGGGCAGGAGGATTGCTTGAGCCTAGGAATTGGGAGTCAACCTAGGCAACATAGCAAGACACTGTCTCAAACAAACAAACCAATGAACACTTTCCTAAAGCTGAAATAGACTAATTTGCCCAGTCATGAAGCTGGTTATTTTCTTTGTTTAGCCACTGTTCTGAAACATAGCAATTTAATATAGAAAGGAAGGCTAGGATGGTGGCTCAGAATATGACTTTAAGGGTGGACTGCCTGGGTTCAAAGGAACTGAACTTTTCTTGTCTCAGCCTCCTGAGTAGCTGGGATTATAGCTGTGCACCATGGTGTCTGGCCAAAAGAGCTCTTTCATTTTTTGTAAGTATTAATATTCCCATTTTCCACAAGAAATCTGAAGATTAAGATATCTGTTTAATAACTTGCCCAATTACATTAACTAGCAAAGGATTTATATCAGATTTTGAGCCCAGGTTGCCCAGCCTTGAATTCATGCTCTTGGCCACCATACAATACTTCTTCTCTATATTGAATTACTATATTTAAGAATAGTGGCTTTGCAACAAAACAAATAACAAGCTGCATGACTATGGGCAAATGAGTTAATCTCTTTTAGCTTTGGTTTTCTCATCTGTATCTGCAGAAGTTAACACCTGCTTCTCAGATATGTAAAACAATTAGCACAGCATCTAGCACCTGGTAAGTGTTAAATCAATTATAGCTAAAATTAAAAATGCTCTAAAAAAAGGTTTAGCTAAAAGGGTGCACATTATTAAAAAGTAGAGCTATTGGCTATCTATAACTCACTTTGATAGCTATATCCATAATGATAACACTGAAACAAAGACTCAGACAAATGTGACCCAACAATGGTTTGGGAGATATTCTTCTTACTTAATATTATTATGTACACACAAAGATTTTAAAGCTACTCTTTACCTCTTGGAAAATTCATGATAAGCCAGTAATAAATGTCCTTCAAAAACTAGCAATGGAAGGGCTCGGGAACAAAGGAAAATCTTTATATTAAAAACTGTCAAAAAAGAAAATAAAGAAAATGGGATTCTGTAGCTCTTAAAATAACTCAAACTCAGAACAAACCAAAGATTGTATTAAGAAAGTTTCTAAGAGTTTCTCATCAAGAATAATGACAATAAACCTGGGACAATATTACTCAGGGCATGTACGTTAAAATGAATGTGTCCAAAACCAAGGTGTATACATAACTTCTTGGGAGATACAGAGATAAGTCAATTGACATTTTAAACACTACTATGTTAAGCAAAATCTCATAGCTAAGGAAGTAAAGCCTGCAGCCATAGCCCTGTGGCATCCAATCCCGTAAGATCTCGGAAGCTAAGCAGGGTCCGGCCTGGTTAGTACTTGGATGGGAGACCGCCAGGGAATACCAGATAATGTAGGCTTGGGAGAAGGACCTGGCAATCCCCTCCCAAAAATCAATCTGCCATTGAAAACCCTGTGCACAGTAGAGAAGCACTGACAATAGTGTTTCACCTGTTGTACACAGGGTCGCTATGAGTCAGATACTGACTCAATGGCACCTAACAACAACAACAACAAGGAAGTAAAAACTATTTTACTTACTCAGTTATCACAAGGACACAAGAAAAAGGCCATTGGTGCTTCTAAAGCTAATTCAGTATAGTTTGTGTTTTGTAATCCTATTATTTTAGGCAATTGGCAAGAGAAAGATATTCTTATCCAGGGTAAAATCATTGGAAAATATTAGCACTCTTTAAGTAATTAAGGACCCAATAATTCCTACTGTTCTATGTTTAATTCTGTGAACAGGTTACAAGCCCTATAGTATTTATTCTAGGTGGTAAGTCACAACCAGTATAAGAAAAGCACCATAATAAAATAGGCACAGTCTCAAAATAAAGAAATTTAAGGACAAAATAACAACTCTACACAAACTCTTCCAGAAAACAAAAGAGACGGGAATACTTTCCAACTCATCTTATTCTTGTCGTTGTAGTTAGGTGCCATCGAGTCGGTATCCTATCCATCCAACAAATAGCGACCCTGGGTACAACAGGTGAAACACTGTGGTCAGTGCTTCTCTGGTGTTCATAGGGTTTCAATGGTGGACTGACTTTTGGGAGTGGGTTGCCAGGTCTGTCTCCCAAGCCTACAGCACCTGGTATTCCCAGGTGGTCTCCCATCCAAGTACTAACCAGGCCCGACCCTGCTTAGCTTCCGAGATCTGACGGGATCAGATGCCACAAGGCTACGGCTGCAGGCACTCATCTTATTAGGACAACATTAGCCATGATAACAAACTAGGCACAGACATTATAAGTATAGAAAACAGAACAAAACATAAACCTGGAATAGTTCCTCCAATAAACATAAATGCAATAATTCTTAAGAAAATATTAGCAAACGGAATGAAACAACATAAAAAGGGAAATGTACCATTACTAAGCAGAGTTTCTCCCCAAATGCAAATCAATGTAATTAACCATATAACAAGACAACAAAAGAGAAATCATGTGTTCATCTCATTAAATGGAAATAAAGCATTTGACAAAATGTATCATCCACTGACAACTTTTTTCCCTTTATTGGTAAATGATGGTGGGGTACAAAGTAATACAGCATTTGCTTTTTCCATTATGCAACCATTATATTACTCTTAGTTACACTTGCACCAACTTATGAAGTTTATGGAAACTTTTGACTAATATGTAGTAAAACTCATGCATATATGGGCTACATTCCCCTATTTTTCCCACATACTCATGAAGTTACGTTGTTTATATTGAGATTATCCTCTATTCCTTAATCCTTTTACATTGTTTCTCCTCCCCTTCCCACCTTGCACAACCTTTGTTTCCCTTTGCTAGTCCCCTCCCTCCTTTCTATTCTTTATATTTTCCCTTCTTTACTAAGTTTAATTGCGCATTTTTATATATCTACTTATGTATAGGTTTTTTCTTCCTTTAAGTAACATTCAGCTCCCACATATCATAAAGTGTTTCTCTTTTTGAGCTGGGGTTCATTCACTTATGATGATATTCTCCAGTTCCATCCATTTTGCTGCAAATGACATTATTTCATTATTTTTTATGGCTGAAGCCCTGAGTTAGACCCCCAGCACCACAAAAATGGGAGAAGGAGCTGGAAACCCACTCCTGATACATTCCTGAAACAATCATCCATCAAAAATCCTATGAACAACAGAGGAGCACTGACATAGTGCCAGGCATGGCACGGTGTCAGGGAGTGTTTTGGCTGTTGTACACATGGTTGCTATGAATTGGACCCGACTTGATGGTACCTAACAGCAGCTAATAAGATCATAATGGTGAAAGACCAAATGCTTAGTCCCTAAGCCTGGGAACAAAACAAGGGCTTTCATCACTCCACTGAAGAATGAACTAAGCCAGACCCTGTCATGTATGCCTGTAATTCTGGCGACTCAGGAGGTAGCCTGCATGACTTAGACATTGCTTCAAATATAAAAAATGAAAAACAAGGGGTCAAGGGTGCAGCTCAGTGATACAGCAGTTGCCTAGTATCACAATGCCCTGGATTGACCACTCCAGTATTGGAAAAAAAAAAAAAAAAAGACTGAACTGAAGGTCCTAGTCAATGCAATATGGCAAGAAAAGAAATTTAAGAGACATACATTGAAAAGGGAAAAAGTAAAATCATTGGTGTTCACAGAGGACTGTTTATATAGAAATTCCTAAGAATATATTATGTTTTAAAAAGGTACTAAAATAAATGAATTAAGGAAGTTCATTGGACAGAAGGTCAATATACAAAAATCAATTCTTCAATGATATGAGAAACAGGATATTGAAATTAAAAAACACTACCAATATAACAACAACAAAATATAAAATATTTAGAGAAAAATTTAAGAAAATATGTGCAAGACCTGTACAAAGAAAACTAATAACATGTTTTTTGTTGTGGTGGTTAGGTGCCATTGAGTCAGATCCAACTTATAATGACAAACACTCCCCAACACTGTGCCATGCCCAGCACAATGTCTGCACTTCTCTGCTATGAATAAGGTTTTCAATGGCTGAACTACTAGCATGGCTGAAAGAAAACAAGTCCTAAATAAGTGGAGAAATATACCATGTTCATGGATTGAAACCCAATATGACTAAGATATAAATTTCTAATGCCAAACTGATCTATGTATTGAACACAAATGCAATCCCAATCTTACAATAAATAAACTTGTTTGTAGAAATGGAAAAGCTGATTCTAAAGTGTATAGGGAAATGCAAAAGCCCTAGAAAGTCAACAATGATTTCAAAAAAGAATACTGGAAAGAAACACATATTCTGATTTAAAGATTTACTGTAGTCTATAATATATATGATTTTATATTTGTATAAAGATAGACATAAAGGCCAATGGAACAGAATAGAGAACCCAGAAGAGAATTTATTTTTCACAAATGTGTCAATGTAACTGAAAAAGGAGACTAGATTTTTCAACAAATGGTGTTCTAATAATTGGAACTCTTTAATAAAATAAAACATGCTTCAACCCTTACCCCATACATATATAAAAATTAACCTGAAGCTGGGCATGGTAGCATACCTGCAATCTCACTACTCAAGGAGGACTGTGATTCTGTGATCAGCCTGGACTACTTGGTGAGTTCCAGGCCAGCCTGGGCTACGTAGTGAGATACTATCTCTACCAAACAAACAAACAAAAAACAAATTACAAAATTAACTTGAAATGGTCTGTAGGACAAAATACAAGAGCTAAAACTATAAAACTTCTAGAAGAAAACTTAAGAGAAAATCTTTGAAACTTTGTTCAGGCAAACTTTCTGAGTATACAAAGAGCATGAATCATAAAGAAAAAAACAGTAAATATAACTTTATCAATATTAAAAATATTTGGTTCTTGACATCATATTAAGAAAATAAAAATGTATGTCTCAGACTAGGCTATATGTATATCTATATATTTAAGGACTTTTACCAGAGTATAAAAGGAATCCCTAGGGTATATAAGGCAAACAACCTAATTTTAAAAAAAAAGGGTAAGTAATGGGTAAACGATTTGACAAGTTACCTAAGAAGACACAAGAATAGCAAATTATCATACTAAAGGATGCTCAACATCATTAGTCATTAGAAAAGTGCAAAATAAAGAGAACTGAGATACCAATATATATGCACTAGACTGGCTAAAGTTAAAGAGAAACACAAGCACCAAGTCCTGAAGAAAGTATGAAAACAGCAAAGTGTGGTGGCACATGCCTGTACTCCCAGTGAGTCAGGAGTCAGAGACAGGAAGACTACAAGTTGGAGGCCACAGACAGCTTGTGTAACTTAGTGAGACCTGTCTCAAAATAAAAAGTAAAAAGGGGGCTGGGTGGTAGAGCACATACAAAAGCATGCATGAGGTTATATGTTCAACTCCACAGTACCATCAAAAAAAATAATAATAATTAGAATGCTTATTCATTGTTGGTCGAAAGCAAAATGATACGGTCACATTTTGGGAAACAGTTTGGTAGTTTGCCAAGAAGTTAAACGTATACTCACCAATAACCCTAACAATCTCAGACTAGGTTAATGAAAGCCATGTATCTACACAAAAACTTGTAGACAAATGTTCACAGCAACTTAATTCATAATAGCCAAACCCTGGAAACAATCCAAATCCACTAATCCAAATATCCACTAACTGATTAATGGGCAAACTAATTTTCTTCTACTCATTCAGTGGAACAGTACACAGCATATAAAATTTATGAACTACTGATATATGTAAGAATACCAATGAATCTCAAAAGCACCATGCTAAAAATGAAACAAAATAAAACCAAAAAGCAAAACAAACACAAAAACCCAACACCACCAGGTACAAAACTATGTATTGTATGACTGCATTCACATCAAGTTCGACAAAAGGCAAAGAGATACTGACAGAATCCATGTGGGTTTTCAGGGACTAGGGGTGGGGAGAAGTATTTGACTGCAAACAGGCATGAAATAATATCCTGGAGGACAACAATTTGAGCTGCATACCTCAAGATTTATTTTGTGAAGATCAAATGATACAGCCAAATTTAACTGAGACTGACATATTCTGATATTAGAAGCTTTTACCGTCAAAGGCAAGGAGGAGGAGGAGGAGGAGGAGGGGAAGAAGAGGAAGAGGAAGAGGAAAAAGAGGAGGAGGAAGACAGGACGAGCAAGGGGAGGGAGAAGGAGATGGAGACGAGGAAGAGGAAGAGGACAAGGGGGAAGAGATAGGAAAAGGAAAGAGAAAAAGGAGAAGGAGAAGGAGGAGGAGGAGGAGAAAAATTGAGTAACCTCAGTTTTATAGGCCTCTCAGGTATGAAGGACCCCAGTTGTAGTTGGGTTAATTTAAGCTTCAGTTCTTTACCTAATTAGATTTACTAACTACACATTACTAATCCCATTTGTCTTTTTGACAGAGCAAACTATTTGTGGCAACTGATTTCAATCCTTTAAAGTGTAATCTCTAAGTAAAATGTTAAGAGTTAACAGGAGATTCCTTAATAAAGTTCCATGTCTACAGCTGACAAAAAAAAAAAAAGAGATTTTTTTTTTCTTCAGAACCTTCTTTTGCTGGAAGCTATTTACAATATTGCCTGTTCTGCAGACAGGTACCTTCTGAGTTTCTTTCTAGAGTATCAGTCTCTTTTAGAAATTTATCCCTTTTTTTAACTTAAGAAAATCAAATTATGTAAGAAATAATTTACTCAATGGTCAAAGGAATATTATACTTTAAGTACAGGCTTTTCTCCACAATCTTAGGAAACAAGAATTGGGAGAAACAAAAATGAAAATTGCTGAGGAAAAAAACACATCTGTATTTAACCTTTCAAAGTCATTGACTAGGTTTATGGTGGAATAAAAGCAGTAAACATGCGGTTTCTACTTGAAAAACAGAAGATGTGGATTTCATTTTATACTTGACAACTAATTTTTTATACTAAAAATATACAGTCCTATGCAATGCATTTGAGAATGAAAGCCCTAGAAAGACAAATAAATTTCAATATTTGTAGAGAACTGATTTTCTACCGAGGAGGAGTATGCTCCAGAATTATTTTTACTCGAATTTCTCACTTAGCTGTCACCAAAGTAAGAAAACACAGGCACTGAGACACACAGGAGGATGGTTTTTCTCCTGCTGGGGGAAAATTGTAACCTCATATGCTAGGTTCACAAGAAAATAGTCTGCCAACAAATTGAAGAAGACAGAAGAAAATTATATGAAAATTAAGAATTTTTAAAACAGAAGGTAACATCTGTTTTTATTCTCTAGAGGGTACAAGAGCAAAGTCCCCAAATGCACTCTGCTAAAATAGTTAAAACATTGGTAAATAAAATCCATTCAATAAGATGTGAAAAGGTTTCTCCTTACAGAAACAATAAGCCTTTTCAACTTGGAGAAAGTTAAGCCTAACCTGCCTATTATGTAGAAAGATAATAGATAGTGTTCAAATTAGAGATCTATTTAAAACTAGCAAAATCCATTAGGTAGGAACTGACAAAAACCTCATTAAATGAGCAAATGAAGTAGTTCAAACTGTATTATAACAGGACAATTCCATAGTCTGTGATGTACACTTTGGCAGTATTACTTTTCTAATGTAGATGGAAATTCTATTCTTTTATAGTGACTTTATTGATATTTGCCAAAATAACCAAAAACCTAAAAATAACCAGTATGTCCTCTAATATGTGAATATATAAACTGTGATATATCCAATTAAATGTTATTCAGCACTAAAAGGAAATGAACTATCAAGCTATGAAAAGACAAAGAGGAACCTTAAGAGCATTATTGCTAAGTGAAAGAAGCCAATATTAAGTTATATACTACATGATTCCAACTATATGACATTTTGGCAAAGGCAAAGACAGTAAAAAGATCAGCTGTTGCTAGGAGTTTGGGGGGAGGGAGGAATGAAGAGGTATAGCACGGAAAATTTTTAGGACAGTGAAATTATTCTATGTGATACTATAATGCTAGACATATGTCATTAGGCATTTTGGGGTTTAGACAACACCAAGAAGGAACCTAATGTAAACTATTGATTTCAGATGACAATGACATATCTAAGTAGGTTTATTAGTTATACCAAAGGTAACATGTATGGTGATAATGAGGGAGGTGTGTAGAAGAGGTGGAGCAGGAAGTATATAGGAAACCTCTATACTTTCTGTTCAGTTTTGCTGCAAACCTAAAATTGCTGTTGTTGTTAGGTGCCATTGAGTCAGTGTCCAACTCAGCGACCCTATGTACAACAGGTGAAACACTATTGTTGGTGCCTCTCTGTTGTTCATAGGGTTTTCAATGGCAGATTGATTTTTGGGAGTGGGTTGTGGGGTCCTCCTCCCAAGCCTACATATTTGGTGCTCCCAGGTAGTCTCCTATCCAAGTACTAACCAGGCCGGACCCTGCTTAGCTTCCATAATCTGACAGGATCGTATACCATGGTGCTAGGGCTACAGGCAAAACTGCTATAGAAAATGAAATTGATTTTTTAAAAAAGTATACTGACACTTTCTTTTTAGTATCTGTCTGAAGTTCTCTGATTAGGGAAAGGATCTTTGTAAAGAAGTTATTATGTTGAGCCGGGTGGAGTGGCTCATGCCTGTAATTCCAGCGACTTGGGAGGCAGAGGCAGGAAGATCACAAGCTTGAAACCAGAGGTAGTCTGTGTAATTTAGCAAGACACTGTCTCAAAAAGTAAGCAAACAAACAAAAAATGGGCTGGGGGTGCAGCTCAGTGGTACAGCACTTGCAAAGCATGCAAGTGCGAGGCCTTGGGTTCAACTCCCAGTACCACTTAAAAAAAAAAAAAAAGGAAGTTATATTGAATATGAAGATTTTCATCCTTCATTTCAAAGACAAAAAAAGGACAAGTGATTTGAATACAGTTGGAACACTTCTAAAACCATTTCAGAACCTGTCTTTACACAAATTCTTCCATTTTGGAAATGAAAAATCACTAGACACAGCCAAGTTACATATCTAATAAATGCACTTCCAGTTTAAAAACAGAATACAATTTGATGACTAGAAAAGATACTTAAAAACTACTATGGTCTTAGTATTTATGAACTCCCTTCCCCAATTCATATGTTGAAATCTTCACCTTCAGGGTGATGGTGTTAGGGGATTGGGGAGTCTTTAGGATGGAATTAGATTATATGGGACAATGTTCATGAATGGCATTAGTTCCCTAAGAAATGGGGCCCCAGAGAGACTCCTTCCCCCTCTACCATATAAAGGCGGAGTAAGAAGGTATAGCCTATGAACCAGAAAGGAGGCTGTTACCAGACAATGAATCTGCTCATCTCAGACTTTTGAGCTCCCAAAACGTTGAGAAATAAATCTCTTGCTTATAAGGTACCCAGTTTACAGTATTTTGTTAGTTCAGCCCAAATGGACTAAGACAGAGATTATCTGACCAAGGCCCCTGATCTTGTAAGTAAGGAAAATGAGGTTCTTAGGTCACAGGCAGGGTTTTTTTTTTTTTGGTTGTTGTTGTTTGTGTAGTATTGGGGGGCTGAACACAGAGCTTCGCACATCCTTTGCAAGTACTCTACCACTCAGCTGCATCTCCAGCCCATTTTTAAGTTTTTATCTTGAGATGGGGTCTAGCTCAATTACACAGGCTACCTCTGGCCTTGAACTTTTGATCTTCCTGCTTCCACTTCCCGAGTTGCTGGGATTGCAGGTGTGAGCCACTGTGTCTGGCAGCCCACTTTGGCATTCTGTTGCCTTTACATTATACTACTACAATTTAAGAAAACAAAATTGTGATAAATTCCTTAAAATTCAGAGATGCTAAATGTTTTTTCTTCTTCCATGTATTTATCTTTTCAGAAGACACGAATCCAATTAGTCTACTTCCTCGGCTGATAAGCACTCATTGACCTCTACCCATTTACTTATTTATTTTGTGTGCGTGATTTTGTCCCAGAGGTCATTTAAAATTTTTTTCCTGTTTTACAAATTCTTAAACAGCCTAAGAAAACATTTCACTCTGAAAGCAAATATAAATATGTGTGTTTATTATTAAAGTAAAGGCAATGTTCATCACCTCACCATTGTTAGTGAGAATTTAGAATCTTGGCCGACCTCTTACAGAGGTAGAAATCCACCTTTGATATGGGCAGATGCAACTGTGAAGGGAGCTACAAATAACATGCTGGGAATTCAGCAGGCACTGTTATTATATCCTGTTTATACTGTCATTTTTCCTATCGGTAGGATATTATTTATACAGACCCCACCCATGAACTTCTTGTTTATCGTGTTATAGAAATCCTCCAAATCTATAAAGAGAAATCTCTATATTTGTTTTTGGAACAGCACATGTGTTATAATTTTACACCTCACTACACTTTTTTTTACTTAGCATTTTCTATTGTTATGCATCATTCGTTCTCATTTTCATAATCACGGCTGATTTCACCTATTAGAGCTGAATTTAAATGACTTTAAGAGAATCTGTTTCAAGGCAAAATTCCAGAACATCATAATCTAAACTTTATTTTGGGGTAGATTTCATCAGTTAGTCTTGTAAAATATACCTGACTAATTTGTTTAAAGACAGAAAATTAGCCTGCACAGTGGGACATGCCTGCAATCCCACTGATTCAGGAGGCAGAGGCAGGAGGATCACAAGCTCAAGGCCAGAGGCAGCCTGCATAACTCAGAAAGACCCTGTCTCAAAATAAAAAATTATAAAAATAGGTCATAGGTGTGGCTCAGTGGTAGAAACCTTGCAAAAGCACGTACAAGGCCTTGGGTTCAATCCCCCCAGAATCGAAAAAACAAAAAAGGCAGAAAATTGTGTCCAAATAATGATCAGGTATCTAGGGAACGAGCTGTGGGTGACCAGAGGCTTCCTTACCCAAGCTCACAGTATCTTAGGTAGATTACTTATGAGGGCCAGGCTTTATTTTCACTTATTTATTTTGCCATACTGAGGAGCTGAACCCAGGTCCTTGTGTGTGCATGCTTTGCAAGTGCTGTATCACTGAGCCAATCATCTAGCCCATTTTTTTACTTTTTATTTTGAGACAAGGTCTGACTAAGTTATACAGGCTACCTCTGGCCTCAAACTCACAACTCTCCTGCCCCTGCCTCCCATGTTGCTGGGATTATAGGCGTGAGCCACCACACCTAGCAAGGGCCAGGCTTCATTTAGGTTCTCACTAACTCATCTTTCTCTGAAATGAGAAGCTCTGTTCCTACCAGCTTGATGGTTGAATAGGATGGGAGACAAATGTAACACCATTAATAATGAGAAACATGTGACTACAGAAAACTGACCAACAGGACAAATAAACCAATCTGTTTATCGATTACCTCATTCTCCTGCTTTGTAGATAGAGGGAAAATGCAACTTCCTTATGAGCAAAAATTCATGCAATACTTGTTGAGCAAATAAATAATTATTCCTGGAGAAATCACACTGGACAATTTTTCAGAGGTATACTTTGTGTTAATATCACCAATATTGTCTTTTCCCACAAGGAAGCTCTATAAGGCAGCTAGGTAAACAAGAAATGTTCAGAGTGCATGTACAGGGCTAGTCTCCCTAGACATGTGTAGGAAAAGGTCACTGCCTTTGAAGAATACTACTCTAAAATCCATAACTGAAATGAGTTCTAAACATTAGGCTGTTGAATTAAGTGTAACTCATTACACTTAGAATGTATGGATTACACTCTAACAGAATGAGAATAACAACTGAGATAACCTTGGTAAGTGGAATTGATAAGGCTAGGATGAGGAGATAAAAGGCTTAAGTACAACCAAGGATTTGGAAGCACCCAAGTGAGCAGAATTCTGGAAATTGTTAGTTAAATTCAGGTAGGTAGGTATACAGAATAGAAGATGGCAATAGAAAAGGAAGCTGGAGTGGCATTACAAGGAATTTCATTTTTTAGACAGTGGAGGACCAAACCAGCTTGATGGAGGATTTGCCCAAGCTCTTGGAATAGAAATGATAAAGGAACAAGTTGGGGTGAATCTGATATGGGAGAAGAGGCTTTCAATGCTACCAAATTCCATCATTATGGTAGCAAAAGGAAGGTCCATGTGATACAACAGACAATAAGTGTTTAAGTATATTTTCAACTATTGTTTTCAAAAAGAGGAGATAGCATACTATTGAGTGAGGTAATATTAAACAACCTAATTCACTGATGTTAATGTCAGGAAAGTTTACCAGTCTCCTAGAATAGTATTTCTCAAATCAAATTACTTGGGGATCTGGTTAAAATGTAAATTCCATTTCAGTAGGTTTAGAAGTGGTAATCTGTACATTTCTATTGAGCTCCCAGGTGATGACAATTTTGCTATTTCATGGATATATTTTGAGTAGCAAGATGCAAAAACATCTTATGGTTCCCTTTTCCAAAATAGCAGTATTTGACGTACTGTGTTTAAACCATTACGGTATAGCTAGTGCTTTTAGATATGCCTAAGAAATATTCTTAGTTTTTTTGAGATAAGGCTTCTCTATGTAGCCAGGTTGAATTTGTGATCTTCCTGCCTCAGTCTCCCAAATATACAATGAAGTGTGGGGTGGACTTAAGAAATACTTTCTTAAGGTACCTTACTATGATTTGTATCAATGTGGGATGGGTTTCTTTTTTTTTTTTGCTATGCTAGGGATTGAACACAGGGCCCTATGCATGCTAGGCAAATCCTCTACCACTGAGCTGCACCCCAGCTGCTTTTTCATATTTTATTTTGATACAGGGTCTTGCTGACTTGCACAGGCTGCCTCTGGCCTTGAACTTGTGATGCTCCTGCCTCAGCCTCCTGAATTGCTAAGACTGCAGGTGTGCACCACACCTCCTGGCTGTTGGATGGGTTTCAAAGATACTCATTCAAAAGTCTAAGATGTTTTAAGATTCATGTGTTTAACCCACTGAGAAATATTTCCACCTGAACAAAAATCAACTTTTAATGCTATTCTATAAGGCTGAAGGAAAAATGCAGAAAGATAACATTCCATCTTCTCATGTTGTTGTTAGGTGCCATCAAGTCAGTATCCTACTCATAGTGACCCTACGTACAACAGGCGAAACACTATTGTCAGTGCTTCTTTGCTGTTCATAGGGTTTTCAACATTAGTGTTAACTTGCTTTATACTGTTTGAAACACTATGACTTGGTCTTTGAAGATGAAGATTATAATTTATTTTAAATATCTTATCAAGAAACACCTAAAGGCAAGATAATTAAATTTACACATCTTTGGTTGGTTGAAGACTTCTATATAGAAGGGCACCTTAAAAGTCTTCTGTTATCAACAGAGGTATCATTTATAAAAAGGTATTATTAGTGTAATATGCTACACACATACCCATGCATGTACACACACGTACTATAAAAAAACTGGCTGACTTTAAATAATATAGAATGAAATTCAATACTTCTAAATCTTAACTTTCATTTTAACCAAACTAATGGTAACAACCTTTTATGAATCAATGTCTATAAAACAGAAGGAATAATTTAAAATTGGAAGACACTCGAAGATCAGATCCTAGTTAATCATACAAATATGAAAACTGAGGCATAGAGTCTGAAAAGCCCAAAGTCACAGAGCTTGCCAGTAGAATGTTTAAAAAAAAAAAAAAAAGGAGGGCAAAGGTAGGTACAGGCACGATTACATGCATGCCTGTAATCCCACTGATTTGGGAGTCTGTGCCAGGAAGATCACAGGTTCTAGGCAAGAGGCATCTTGCACAACTTAGTGACACTCTATCTAAAAAGAAAAAAAAGAGGCTGGCGGGTGCAGCTTAGTGGTGCAATGCTTTTCTAGCATTTCCAAGGCCCTGGGTTCAGCCCCTCAGTACCATTAAAAAAATGAGGAAATCAATTTTTATATCTGCCAATGTAGAAAGTACAAGACAGTAAATACAAAATGTAGTTGAAAGCATTCTAGTTTATCTAACGACTAAAAACATAGTTAATATTTAAGGATCTTATAAATCATTGAGATCCAAGAAAGGAAGACCACATACTAACAAGAAAAGACATGCTCACACCCAAATTTAAGAACTTCATAAAAAAGTGCAATCTGAATAGAGAATGACACATATACACCACATACTAGGGATGGGGCTTAGGTAAGGATATAGAATGGGATGAGATATAAAGAACAAAGAGAAGACAAATGGTAACTCTCATCTTCTCAGTAATGATTTGAGGAAGGCTTTCACATACAGAAAAGTGGTTTAAAAAACACAACTTCCTTTATCTTCATGAATCACTTTTTAACTGGCAAATCAGAGATTAGATTTGGAACACTCCAAGGTTTTAAAAATATGAAAAGTAAATAGCAGTTGGATGTGCATGTGTCATAAGCTCTGTTACAATTAAAAGAAAACTGAACTAGAGATCCTTTTTTAAGCCATAAAATAGGGAATTTTTGCTTATTACAAATGGTATAAAATTTACTAGCACAAGTAAAAAAAAAATCACTGGAGAAGTTCTGTGATATCAGAGACAATAGTTTTAAATCACAGGCATACATTATTATGCCTAAGCTGACAGATCTGCACTGCAATGCAGAAATGTAAGCACTATTCCAACATCTGCCCAGAAGGCAGAGAATAGACATGATTCCAGAATAAAGGGCTCTTCAGCTCTTACCTGTTACCTGTGCAACAACTGCTTGGGAAATCCTCCGATTGGCAAGAAAGGCTTTGATTTCCTCTTTAATCACACTGCTGTCCCTCCTAACAAAAACAGAAGACAAGACCAACAATGTATGTTGAAGGTAGAAATCCTCATCTTTGCTAAAAGAAAGGTGAAGCAGAGAGGTGGAGAGAACACAGAAAGGACACAAAAATAAAAAGTAAACAGACTAAACTTGTGTGAAAATATGAAATTACAACAAACCAAGGAACATCAAATATTCAAGTCCTGACCTGAAACATCACACCATCAGACAGACACTTTAGCAAATGCCACCATAGATGTAAGTCTCATTTAGAAGAATGGTAAATTGCATGCTGTGTATAATTTACATTAGGAAATGCTACCATACAGTATAAACAAAGTGTCATTGCTGAGGAATGAATATATCTTACACAGACAAAAATCCTGGAAAAACAAAAAGCAACAAAAATAGAAATCAGTTGTGAGTAGATTGTGGATTTGCAAGTTAACCAAGCAACTGCATAAACAATGTTCATTTTAAAACCTTTAAAATGATTAAGAGAATAGAAATCATCATCCTCACAACTGAAAATGTCAGCCATTTTAAAAAAGGCCCCTTGCTTTTTCTCTTGTATAAACAAGAAAGTGTGATAGATTGAATATTAAACTTTAACATTGAAAAGATATCTATTAATTTCCCATTATACATAATATACTGAACACATAATATTGAAAACTAGATTATATTCTATGTCCTCAGGATTATGTATTCTAGGTCTCATTTTTCCTCTAAGATGCTTATTACAAATTTTACTTATTTAAAAACTCAACAAATTCTCAAAAGACCAGATACTGATGAGAATGACAATGAGTGGCAAGATTTGTTTCTCCACCAGTGCAAACAGAATACTTGAATAAAATCACACTTAAACCCTTAAAACTAACAACTTCTCTTTGAATGCTTTATCTTCAAAAAGTAACAAAAATATAGTACTAATTTTTTATTAAAGCTCAAAACTAACTGTGAATTGTAGTAACTTATTTTCTAAAACAGAGGTCAGCAAATTATGGCCCACAGGCTAAATTCAGCCTGCCATCTGTTTTTATATAATTTACAAGCTAAGAATCAATTTTCTTAGGTGGATATATGCAACCAATTTGAACAAAATATCTCCTCTTTCATTCTTATTAGTGAATCTATATTTTCAAAAACAATATATAATTATTATCCCTTATTGGATTTTGTCAATAAAAATTTGTTAGGTTGGGCACAGTGGTACACACCTGTAATCCCAGTGACTCAGGAGGTGAAGGCTGGAGAATAGTGAGTTTGAGGCCAGAGGCAGCCTGCATAACTTAGCAAGATGTTGACTCAAAATAAACAATAAAAAATGGGCTGCACTTGCAGCCCAGTGGAAGAGGACTCGCAAAGTATGCATAAGGCACTGGGTTTAACCTCTAAGCATTGAAAATCAAAACAAAAAAACCCAAAAAACTCTGGCCATTTGTTTGTTTGTGTGAGATAGAGTCTCAGTATGTAGCCTAGGCTGGCCTTGAACTTGAAGTCATCCTGCCTCAGCCTCCAGAGTGCTGGGATTATACCAGTGTGCCACCTTACCTGGCTTTATGTCTTGTACAGAGTATCTACCAGGACTTTAAACCTGCCAAAAATTGGAATTGGGTTCAGGTTCAGGTATGGATTAAATGTGCTAAAATTTAGAGGATTTGGGTTGAGTTAGGGTTTAAAATTTAATTCCATATGTAGATGTTGTTTGTTGTTAGGTGCTGTGGAGTAGAGTCCAAATCATACTGACCTTCATAGGGTTTTCAATAGCTGACTGTTTTGGCATTGATAGCTGAATAAAATTTTCTTTTCAGTTTTTTAAATAGCTAATGATACAACAATAAAGACAAACAAACAAAAAACATTACAAGCTGAACCCAAACCCATTTTTCTTTCACTGGGTTTAGGTTGAGAAAAATGTTTTTAAATGCTTTGACCAGAACAGGCTCAGGGTAGGGTTCAGCTTAAAGCCTTGCTATCTACACATAGGATTTAAACTCAAAGTGAACCCTCTAAATTTTAACATATTGAACCTGTATTCAAATCTAAACTCAGTTTTTTGTGGGTTTAAAGCCCTGGTGTCTACAGTATATCCTTGATTTTGCTTTTTAGCCAGAATCTGAAATGTTACTATGTAGCTCTTTACAGAAAATCTTTGCTGACTCTTGATCTGAGACAAAGAGATCACAAAGTGTTTACAAATTGTTCTGTGAATGAACCACACACTCTTTATAAAGGCTCAAGTCTCTCTGCAGGGTATTTGGAGAAAATGTTTTTTATCTAGAAAGAATCAGTTGTGATTTAATTTATATCAGATATTTCAGCCCTTTGAGGAGGAAGGGTTAAATATTCTGTTGATAGATTCCATACCCCTTTTCAGTAATTTTTGAAAAGAACACAGATGGGATTGTGATGAATTTCCAATATGCAGTTCTACAGTATATTCCTGATCTATTGGTTGCAAACCTTAATGAAAATGTTTCTTTTAGAAAAAAAAGAATTAGCGGCCTGATGCAATATTTAAAATTTCTCATACCGATTTAGATTCTGATCTGGATACTGGCTAGATTTTCCCCAAAATGCGTACCTATGTATCAATAATCAGTATCTATTCCAATTATCTTTGTTGTTGTTGTTGTTGTTGTTGTTGTTGTTGTTAGGTACCATCAAGTTGGGTCCAATTCATAGCGATCCTACATACAACAGATAAAACACTCCCTGACACTATGCCATGCCCAGCACTATTGTCAGTGCTTCTCTGCTGTTCACAGAGTTTTCAATGGCTGATTGTTTAGGGAGTAGGTTGCCAGGTCCTTCTCCCTAGTCTGTAGCACCTGACATTCATTCCCAGGGGTACTCCCATCCAAGGACTAACCAGGCCAAATCACCTTAGCTTCTGAGATGGAGGGGCAGAGATCAGATGTCAGTGTGCTATGGCTATAGATCTAATTGCCTTATGTACATTTAAAAAATAAAAATCATTTAGTTTCTGATACAAGAAAAAATTTTTGAAAAAAATTTAAATAATTGCATTTCAATGTACAGAATGATACAGGAAAATGAATGTTCAGATTAAATAAAAATGTGCTTTTGTAGGTAAAAGTTAGTAAATGGTTATTTTGTTGACTACTGATTTAAATTAGAATTTCAATAAATTTATTTTAAATCAAATTCACTTAGACACTAAATCGTGCAGAAGACATAACACTAAACAATTCCAACAGGGAAATATATAGCATGTGAATTATTCACAGCCTTGCAGTATTATATTATTAAAGACCACAGTAAGGAACCCAAAAGTCTAGAAAATAGCAATTCACTTAAAGGCTATATTTTTAAATACTATACAAGTTTCCAAAGTACCAATAATGACTTAAAGGAACACATCAAAAACTCTTAACTGCTTTACCAGAGAGAAACTTTTCTGAAAGAAAAACATAAGACTTAAAAGATAAAGAGGTGAAGTGGAGATATACCTAGATGGTTGAAAACTTGCCTGGTATGCAATAAGCCTGGGGTTCAATGCTCACTACTGAGCGATAAATAAATAAAAAGAAAATGAAATGTGGGTATAACTCAGTGATTAAATGTTTGACCAACATCATAAGGTCCCACATGGGTTCAATCCCCACCCTCCACTGTAAAAAAAAAAAAATAATAGTATGCACAGGTAATTACTTAATAAAGCTGCACTACGGTTTTATCATAAGGAAAAGAAGAACACTAATATCCCCTTCAAAAGGCTTTTAAGGGATGTAGTTCAGGGGTAGAACGCCTCCCTACCATACATAAAGCCCTAGGTTCAATCCCCAGCTTCACCCCACCAGAAAAGGCTTTTAAAATTTTCTTCCACACAATAAGATTAAATGTTGAATGATATTAAATGGGAATGCATATATGCATCTAATATATAAAATAAAAAACTCTTCCATGTAAAAAGTTTTGAAATTGAAAAAGCACTACATAACATGGACTATTATTTATAAAACTTCAGACAGGACCCCAAGAAAAAGAAAGAAATGATTTGCTATAACCAAATAGGACTGAAGTAAACATCTGTACCAAGTATGTTAAAAGCACCATGGAGAGAGACCAATAAGGTCAATTTAGACACAAGTAGTGATGGGTCATTATTTAGTTTTACTAGATATTTTCAAAATAATAACAGCATTCAACTTCCATCTTGTCCAATTCTCTTAAGTACTGAAAAGAGTTCAATTCGACAGGGGTTGCTTTGTTCTTTAAACTTTCACATATTCCTCTTTTTCCCCTTTTTATTCAGACTTCTTTAATCACCTGCTCCTATTGTCTTTATTGTATGCTGTGAAATCACCAGTTTTTTAGTTTGAAAACTTCATTTACTCCAAATCTAATTTTCTCATCTCCTACTCCTCACTTCCTCTTTTCATCTGAAGTTTGACATCTTCCCTAAAGAGAATGTGGAGAAGAAGGTGGCAGCC
Source organism: Pedetes capensis (assembly GCA_007922755.1). Lineage (NCBI taxonomy): Eukaryota > Metazoa > Chordata > Mammalia > Rodentia > Pedetidae > Pedetes > Pedetes capensis. Next base: position 39,828 of record VMDO01008277.1, on the reverse strand, counting down.
CACTCTCAGAGCAATCCCAAAACAATCAGCCATTGAAAATCCTGAGGGTTGCTATGAGTTGGACCCAAGTTGACTGCACCTAACAACAAAAACAACAGACACAACAACAAAAGAGAATGAATTCCTCCTTCCTTTCTCTTATAAAAGATCATATTCCTCAAGATTTCTAAGCCTCAGATCCTTATAAAATAATATAAAGAATAGGCTGATTATTTCTTTAATTTCATAGCTAACATCCAAGGTAAGCTACTCTTTGATTTGAATCTAATCATTTAAAGTGCATGTCATCTCCTCTTGCTACTTTTTTCAAATCACTGCCACTGGATACATCTTGGTGATTTCCCCATTAAGATAGAATTCTTGATTTCTACCCTTCATTGCTATTATTTTTATAACTTGCTAAACTTTCCATTGTTATCTACAGACCTTTCATAATATCTGAATAAATTCACTAGTAATGTCTCCTTGTCAAATAACCTCCCTCGCCCCCCGATACAGTGTCTTGCTGTGTGTGTAGCCAAGGTTGGCCTAGAAGTCTAGATCCTTCTGCCTCAGCCTCCAGAGTTCTGGGATTACAGGTTTGCCCTGCCATGCCCTGTTTCCAATCACTCTTTTTCAAAGACACAATTTAACTGTTATCTATTCAGAGAAGTTCTCCTTGATATTTACACTAAAAAAAGATGTCTTACCTTAATGGCTTTTACATTTCACTTATACGCTATTCTGTATTATAGTTGTTCCTAGTCTTGTCTTCCCCCATGTGTCTGTCAGCTTGTCATGCTGTGGAGGCTAATGTGTTGCTGTGATGCTGAAAGCTATGCCACCAGATACCAGCAGGTCTACCCATGATAGACAGGTTTCAGTTGAGTTTCCAGGCTAAGATAGACTAGGAGAAGGACCCAGAAGCCCAGTCTTAAAACAGCTACTGAAAACCCTATGAATAGCAGAGAAGCACTGTCAAATTCAGTCCTGGAAACTGAGGCCTTCCCCAGGCAGGAAGGCATTCAAGAAATGACTGGGGAAGAGTTGCCTCCTTGAGGTGGATCCCCTACTGATGTGGCATGACTCAAAACGAGAAGAAATATACTGGCTGCAACAATGGGCTCAAACAGAAAAAGAGGTGTGCACAGTACAGTGTTAGATAATATTTCGCTCTGCTGTACATAGGGTTGCTATGAGTCCAATTTGACTTGACAGCACATAACAACAACAATCTTATCTCTCCGACTAGCTTCTAAAGTCCTTTAGCACAAAAATTGTATCACATTCACTATGGAGTTTGCATATAATAAAACAATTTGTTAAATGAGTGAATAAATCTGTAGTCAGAAATAAGATTGTAAAATGGAAAATCTGATCTAGATAATTTATAAAATGGCTTTAAATTTTTATTCTCAAGTATGTTGTTTCCAAAATCAGGATGGAAAGTTATTTGTGGTAGTTCAAAACGACACTGCCTCATTTTCTACAACAAAGGCTATTAAAGACCATACGTTTAAAAATGATATGGTTTAAGGCCTTTCATTTCCCCTTAGTTAATATACAATGAACATTCTTTAGGACCTCTTAAAGACAGCTGTCTATCTTAAAGACACTCAGAGATGAAGTGATTATCTACCAAGACAGTCTACTTCACACTTGAAAAAAAAATTATACACAGATCTTTCACATTTGAATTAAAATTTACTCCTGTAAACTGCCACTCATGGAGATACACAAAACATAATTTTAAAAAATAATACTAGAAGAAAAGCTAACCTATATAAACAACACAGGAACTGCATATCATGACCATTTCATCTTATTATCTACAGAATATAAATATCCTACCTACACCGACTCGATAGCACCTAACAATAATAACTACACCCTACATAAGTAAATCCAGGTTGAGTATCTCTTATCCAAAATGCATGGACCTAAAAGTGTTTCAGACTTTGGATTTTTTTTTTTTTTTGATTAGGAAATATTTTCACATATATAATGAGATATCTTGGGAATAAGGCCCAAGTATAAACATAAAATTCAATTATGTTCTCTATATATCTTATATACATAGACTGAATGTAAGTTTAGACAATATTTTAAATAATATACATAGACATAGACTGAATGTAAGTTTAGACAATATTTTAAATAATATACATAGACATAGACTGAATGTAAGTTTAGACAATATTTTAAATAATTTTTGGTGTGATAGTATTTTACATTATGGATTTTCCATTTGTGGCATGTCAGTGCTCAGAAAGTTTTGGATTTTGAAGCATTTCAGATTTCAGATTTTAGGATTAGGGATGCTCAATCTATATTGTTAGGCCTATACCTAAACAACTTGGAAGAAAGTCTTGGAATTTTGCACAAATACTAACTATTCATAATATTTAGCATTAGGTGGTGAAGAAGAACATTTTTAATGTACAGCAGTTTATTAATTCTGATAAGCCACACTTAAATTGTTATTTCATAATATACACATAATTAGAGCAGATAAACACTGAGATGTATACTATTATATTAGCAGATATAGATACCCACACTCATACATATATTTACATATTAATAGATATGCCTTTCAAGATATTATAATGTGAAATGAATCTTCATTCTTGGCTTTAGAGTACTTCCTAAAATGTCATATTCAACAATTCACTGAGAATTCACATGATCATTTGCCTTTCATTTATTTTACCCCATCTAATTCAAATACAGAAAAAAGTAGCAGTTGTTTTCTTTCTCTTAATAAGTTGATCAGAGGTACAGTTATAACTTGTTGAAGTTCTACAAAAGAAATCTCCATTATGTATCTTTAAATTATATAATCCAATATACATTCACTAGATTATGAGATTCACAAACTGTGTTTTATAGTCAAGCGCTATGGAGGTTGGGGAATGTCAGGAGGCAAGAAGTGGATTTTGTACAGAGCAAAGGAGGCAGGAAGGCATTCAGGTACCAATACTGTCTACCAGAGACCATCAGTTCTAATTGATTATAATATCCCCAGTGCTGAATGCATATATCCTTAGATATATATCCTTAGGAAAGCCTAGAGTACTGAGAAAGTACTACTGTTCTAAAAATTACCCTAGTGTTCCACCAAATAAAAATTCATTTACAGCCAGGAACCATGGCATAAATCCTGTGATCTCAGCTACTTGGGACACTGAGGTAGGAGGATCACAAATTGGAGGCCAGAGGCACCTTGTTCAACTTAAGCAAGATCTTGTCTTAAAATAAAAAATAAAGGGGCTAGGCTATGGCTCCAGCTCAGTTGTAGAGCACTTGCCTAGCATGGGTAAAGCCCTTGGTTCAATGCTCTCCCCCACCAGGTACTACAAAAAAAGGTGTTTTTTGTTTGATTTTGTTTTTTTTGTTTTTGCTGTTTAATTAATAAGTGACTAATTTGAAGTGGCAAATGTCAGGGGGTGGGGAATGAAAGTGGCAAGCCTGATAAAGCCATTCACAATGAGTTTTGAGCTATATTAACCATCTTTCCTAAAGTCTTATTAAATCTATAAACATGAATTATTTATTTACAGGGGCAACATGTAAGAGAAACACACTGATAACAGAGATATGGGTTGTAATTTAGGCTCTGTCATTTAATATTAAAGTTTTCTTGGGCAAATTATTTAACTTTTATGAATTCTCTGATCAACCTCAGCATGGTTGCAATGATTCAAAGCAAAAAGAGTCATTCAATAAACTCTCTCTCACCTAAGAAGGACTACCCTCTGCAAACTTGGGGAAAGTGCTGGAGGAAAGCAGGAGTGCAGGAGGGAGGGAAGACACCATGGCAGAGCGCCAGAAAGTCCAAGGAGACCCTTAGATAAATGTCACCAAAGGAGCAGTTCCAAGAAAGCAGCAGAGGAAAAGAAGATAGTGTTCTAATTATGCAACAATTGACAGTACACAAATTAAATACCAACTACAGCATAGAAAACTGTATGTATTTAAGGGTGCAACTTGAATGTGTGTAATTGTGGAATTTAACTACAGATATCAATTGTTGCTAACAGATTTTCTGCTTTTTGTGAGGGTATAGTTGAAATAAAGCATTATGCCAGCATATAATTAAAAGTTTTTAGACCCTTATTAGACTGTCTTGTCCAATCTTCTAGAATTCATTAAAGAGTTCCTCATACCTCTTGTTAATTTAATACATATTTAGAAATTTAACTATAATTGCAAAAGCTTATCAAAGCTGATTAATAACAACAACAAATCAAGGTATCATCTCAACAAATAAATTTTATTGTTGATATCCTCTCTACTTAGGATAATTAAAAATTCTTATTATATTTCAGTGAGTGAAGTAACTTATCTGCCCAAATGTTTAATTTTAACAATGACATATGTTAAATTCAATGGCAACAACTAGGGCTGGAAATGTGGCTTAGTGATACAGCACAGGCTTATGTAGCATGTGCAAAGCCCTGGGTTCAACTGCCAGCACACACACACACATACACTAAAAGTCAAAAGCAACGGCTTAACTTTGGCTGCCTGCTTTAAGAAGTGAAAATGAATTCAATGCACAATTGATCTCTTTTATTTTTAACTATTAAAAGCTTATTAAAGCCAGCTATGGTAGCACGTCTGTAATCCCAGCACTGGGGAAGCTGAAGCAGGAGAATTGTGAGTTCAAGGCCAGCTTGGGCTATGTAGTGAGTGAGATCCGGTCCCAAACAACAAACAAACAAATAACAACAACAACAACAACAACAAAAAAAAAAACCCTTTTTAAAAGTGATTTGTGGATGCTGTATCAAACTATTCATTACAGGTATTACACTAGAATTTAGACATAATAGTCCATTTAGCAAAAAATTCCATATAATGAAATCCTCCCAGAAAATAAATTCAGGACAGTTTATTTTTTAAAAGGATATTTCACCATTGTGGTACTACAGGGAAGATCTCCATATGTCAATATTATTGTTGTTGTTGTTGTTAGGTGCCATCAAGTCGGTATCCGACTCATATCGACCCTCATAGGGTTTTCAATGGCAGACTGTTTTCAGGATTGACTTGGAGTGGGTTGCCAGGTCCTTCTCCCACTTTTTGCAGTGCTGGGAATTGAACTCGGGACCTCAGAGACTGCAGCGCAGCGCTCTACCAACTGAGCTAAATCCCAGCCATGTCAATATTAAGCCATAGTTATTCTTGAAATCTTAAGTTCTTTAGGAAGCATTATAACCCATAGGTATTTTTTTTTCCTGACAAATTCTTGCTACAGCTCCTTTCATTATCTCCTGTAACTAATAGATCTGGAGATGCTTTCTCTTCCACAGCAGTGCAAATCTACTGAAAACAATGCTTTTGTCATGTCCATTTCTAAAGACTTATAGAAACTGCCTAACTCCAACCAAAGTAAACATAAAACATTTGGTATGGAACCCAAAGCCTTCCAAAGCCTGTAATGTCTCCTACTACGTTTTCGGTATTGTCATAGTATAGCCCATCTGTAATCTTTACCAGACTAAAAATTTGCCTTGCCTTTTCTGATACCTTTTACCAGTCCCTTAACTTTAAATGAAGTTCCCATCATTCAAGAGAGGTTATCCTTCAGGATTTAGATCACGTTTATCCATTCATTTAACATATTAACAAGCCCTTACCATACTAATCAAAGTTCTTGGTTCTAGATACAGTGATGGAAAACGCATGGTGATCACCCACAAAGTGTCCCAGGTCTGGTGTGAAGCCCTTCCTAATTACCTCTACTGACAGTGGGCTTCTTTCTTCCATGTCTAAAACTCTAAGCATTCACACTTACCTTGTAATTGATAATGTGTGAATGCATGTGTGTGCATATGTGTGTTGCACCTATTGCTAAAATTAGAACTTTAGCTTCTTAGGAGTAGAAACCATGTCCTATTCTTCTTTGAAATTACTTCTTAGTAGTTGCTCAAATTATTTTGTTGATTTGTTGCAGGGAAAAATGAAGAACATATATATTCTGTCCCATGATGAATTTATCTTATCCCTTTAAAAAAGTATTTATAATGATAGACTTAAGGATTAGACTAACTTCTATAAGTCAGAAGTTAGTTGCCAGAGCCATAAAAAGAAGGCAAATCTTTGATTAACAGACAAAACAGAAAAGGCTTATTAAATTGCAAAAAAAAAAGGTAGGGGAGTGGCTGAAGTAGAGAGAGAAAAATCTAAATTTTAAAATACAATTTGAATTTTTCTTTCATCTCCAAAGAAGGGAGGGAGAAATCATAGTTCTTATAGGCAAGGAGCTAAAATACAGCCTATTACTTAAAAACAGTCTAAGAATAAAGACATTTTGGGAAACTCTTAGTAAGGAAAGTAACTAACCTCATTAATTCCTCCACTTTATCATCTACATCTAGGTCCTCTTCTGAGGCTTCAAAACTGTATGACCTCTGACCCATGCTGTTTGCATGGTAGCGAGTTGGTGACATCTTCCCATTGGATATAGACAATCGCTCGTTGTTCTCCCTCCCGTTTTGATTGGTAGTGCAAGGCTGTGGGGAAGTATCATAACTGTTGCTAGGTGATGGGGACATTCCCGAATGCTGGGTCTGTGTGGAAGCTGTAGCTGTAGAGGAAGATGCTGGAACATTATTAGTACTGTTCCCATATGAACTTCCTCCATAGCTGGATCGTCTCCCAAACTTGTCACTATGCTCTTGATCAAGACGGTCCAAAGTTTCCAAGGCATGGAGAATTTCATGCTTAGTCATTCCAGTGCGCCGAAGGCGCTGAAGCAGATCTATCTGTTCTATGGTAAATCTGGGTTCATCTGTATAGTGAGACATGGTTTCCAGCAAACTGAAAAACAAACAAAAAACAAATATTGACAATATCTATCAAAGAACATGGCACTATCAAGAATGCTCAGTAAAAGGTACATTACCTCTACATCAACTTCTTTACTGAAAATAATAAGACATTTCCCTAATAGAACGTTTTATTCATAGCAATACCCCAAGCACCTAACAACAACAATTCATAGCAAATGGATTGGTAGAGCTATGGACTTTTTTAGATAGAGTTTATTAGTAGGTAGACTGGTACAGATAATGAGTTTATTAATAGATAGACATTAAATTTTTTTGAGATTCATTGAGGATGTTATACAACATAAAAGCCAATCTACTATGGATTATAATTTATGTTTTCAATTTTGGTAAATATTTGAGACCAAAATTTTAATTTATGCTAAAAAATATCAATACCACAAATTAGGTACATATAGTGTATTAAGCCCAGGCTATGTGATAACACAGAGTTGTTTTTTTTTTCCCTACCTCAAATGTATTATTCTACAAAGTAGTGTAAGTGGAAAACTGATGAAAATAGTTTGCATTATCTTGCTTCACCAAATGTCATCAAAATTGACTGAGAACACTGCAACTTTATTCAGTGAAAACAAATAATTTGCTTGACTAAGCCTAAGTAAATGCCAATAATTAGCAAAAATGTTTCAGGGAAAAGTCAGAGAGATACATAAGAAAATCTTACTAAGCACCACTCCATTCACTGCTTAGCAGTCTCATGAGTTTTTCATCTCTGTGATGTGTTCTTTCTGAATAGTTACCCTGAAAAATGGCTTCCCATGGTTGGAGTCAAATGCAGCTATTCATTTTTCTTGGGAAACTGCTTCAACATGTTTCCTTTACCTAGTACTACACACCGTAGCATACCAGAAAATGTTTTTTGCTTGTTTGGTTTGGTCTGGTTGTAGTTTTGTTTTTTGAGATGGGGTCTTGCTATGTTTCCCAGGCCAGCCTCAGACTCTATCCTTCTACCTCCTGAGTGCTGGGATTAGAGGCACAGATCACAACGGCCAGAAAATGTCTTCTTAGAGTGAATAATGATATTTAGTTTGAGAGGTGCCAAATTATAAAATTCTCATTACATGAATTCCTTTCTTATACAACTTGAGTTTTCAATTCAAGATTTCTCAAAGTGGTAAACTCTTCTATTTAAATTTTTATTGTTTTAGTGCCAAACAAGATACATGGCATGCAGTAGGCTCTCAAGAGGTATTTGCTGACAGAAATATGGGTCAAGGAATTTTCTTATCCTTCAAGATAAATGTGTGCTCAAGGCCAATCCTCTTAACCTGTTGTAAATCTCCGTTTCTTCATCCCTCTATACTATATACTAAGACTTAGTTGAATATTCACTAAAAACTTAGATAAAAATTTCATCTAATCTAATCTAATCCTCACAATAACTGTCTGTACCATTTATTTCATTTTATGTTGATGGATTAATTAATTGTTAAGGAAACTAAAGCTCAGAATACTTTCTTACCTTGCAAAAAGTCTGAATAAAAAGTAGAAAATGTAATTTAAGTCTATATCTTCCTGATCTCAAAAGTATACATCATTCTGCTTTCCAATATATTGTAGGATTTATTTGAATCAAAAGATTCAGAATACAGGCTGTTGTACTCCTTAAATTCTCCAGTTAAAATCATTTAAATATAACCGCTCTAATTACTGATAACTAGGGATTTAGCTCAGTTGGTAGAGCGCTGCGCTGCAGTCTCTGAGGTCCTGAGTTCGATTCCCAGCACCGCAGAAATGGGAGAAGGGCCTGGCAATCCACTCCCAAGGCAATCCCGAAACAGTCAGCCATTGAAAACCCTAGGAGGGTCGCTATGAGTCGGATACCAACTCGATGGCACCTAATAACAAAAACAACAACAGGGAGTCATAGGATAGTTTTTTACAATTAAAATCTTTGTTCCATCAAGAATGTATATTTACTTAATGAGTGTGAAAAGACTTGGGCCTTATTTTATTGTAAATGGGTAGCTAGTTTTCTACTATGCTTTATTGAATAATATACTCTATCATCTGAAATGCCATCTTTATCATATATAAAAGTTACATTCTATTCCACTAATTGTCTTATTTTAAAAATATTTTTATAAGCAGATAGAAATCTAGAATTATGTGAAATGTCCCTAGTTTTAAAAACAGGCTCATCAAAAATGATACAGAAACAAGCTGGGCATTGTGGCACCTGTCTGTAATCCCAACACTTGGGAGGCAGAGGTAGGGAAGATTGAGAGTTTGAGGCCAGCCTGTGCTACATAGCAAGACTTTGTCTCAAAACAACCTACACAGACACACACATACATTTGTGAAACACATATATTCTGTGGAACCAAACTAACATTCTGCAGTCCATTTGTGCCATGGGCCACAATATCTGCCCTGCAGCTGTACATATTACAGTTTGGTTTCTCCCAATATTCATTTGCAACAAGCTATCCCTCAGAAAAGAAAGAGCTATTTCAGGATTATTATATTCCTTCTTGATTGCCTAGGTTCCACTTTCAACATTGCATAATGAAAAATTTTAAATATATAGGAAAGTTAAATTTATAACGAACACTCATATACTACCTAGATTAATCTTTTCACAACACTTGCACCATTCCTTTATCCATCCATCTCTCAATCTACTGTACTTTTAGATGCATTTCAAAATCAGTTTCAGACATCCGTACATTTTCCTCTAAATACTTCAACATGCATATCATTAACTAGAGCTTAGTATTTAATTCAGGTCCTTTTTATTTTCAGGTAAAATGCACATAAGGTAAAGAATACAAATCTTATGTTTACCAGTCTAAGATTTTTGAGAAGTATATACATCTGTGGAACTCAAATCTGTATGAAGATACAGAATATTTCCCACCACTCTAAGAAGTTCCCTCAGACACCTTCCCAATCAATTCCTGTATCTTTTCCTGAGAAGCAATCACTGTTCATTTTCTTCCCACCACAGTTTATTTTTGCCTGTTTTATGATCTCATATCTACTCATATCTACTCTTTCATGTAAAGCTTCTTTCACTATGTTTAAATTTTTTGAGATTCATTGATGATTGCATATATCAGCAATTTATTCCTTACTCCTTTTCATTGCTGAGTAGTATTCATGGTAGGACTAGCCTACAGGTCAGTTTATCCATTCTAATGATGGACACTTGGACTATTTCCAATTTGGTTATTTAAAATATATATATTTATTTAATTATTGGGGTTTTTTTTCCAGTTTTTTGAGACAAGGTCTTGCTGTATAGCTCAGGCTATCCTAAAACTTGCTATGTAGATCAAGCCAGCCTCAAACTCACAGTTATCCTCCTGTCTCAGCCTCCCAAGTGCTGGGATTATAAGCATACACCACCATTCCTGGCTTTGGCTTTGGCTTTGTGAGATAAGGTCTTGAACTTATGAACCTCCTCCTTCCACCTTCCAAGTGCTGGGATTATAGCAATGCATCACCATGCTTACTTATTACAGTTATATTGTATTCATTTTCTTTTTAGTTTCTCTCCCATAATATATTATCACCTGGTTGGGAGAGGAAACTTTTGACCAGAGTAACTCACTTTTTCTCCTGACCAGTTTCAGAAATCTACAAACTGCGTTAAACACCAACTGTTGATTATAAAATGTCAGACTGGGTTAGCAATGTTCTATAGTACTTCATCTATGTGTTCATTCATCACACGGCACAATCTCTTTGGAAATTCATCAAAACTGGAAACGACTGGTTTGTGCACTTCAGTACTATATTATTCCCTCTTTTTTTTTTCTTTTGTAATACTGGGGATGTTGAACCCAGGGCCTCACACATGTGAAGCCAGTGCTCCACCACTGAGCTCCATTACAGGTATGCGCTACGGCACCCAGTCAGTACTACATTATGCTTAAATGTGAAGTTTCTTGAAAAACCTAAGTGAGCATTTTCCTAATAGCTTATAAGACAGTCAATGCTTTAGCTTCTTTTTAAATCCTTAGCCCTTCTCCACTCTATCAATCGCTTAGCAATATATTAATCCCACAAAATTCTTTTTAAAAGTAGCTGCTAATCCAGTGTCTATATATCATTCTTTCCCCCTGAAAAGGAAATAGATCTGGTCTGCTGCTATCTTCAGTCTTCATTTTATCAAAATATTTCATAAACTGATCTTACTTTAGATATATGACTCTAAAAACTATCTTATTATACGGACAAAAGAAATCAATCATAATATTTTCCTTTCTAATGTACATCAGAGAAGACAGTAACATATACGATTCTTCAATCCTTTCCTTATGTGGAAGAGCATAAAGTATTAGCATAAAACAACAGTAAATTGTATGAATTTCATCTATTACTAAATAGTATGAATCTTAATGCTTCAATTAGAACTGTCAGAAGTAGCTGGGCACGTTGGCTCAGGCTTGTAGTCCTAGTGACTCAGCAGACGAAGGCAGAAGGACAGCAGCCTGTGTAACTTAGTGAGATCTTGTCTCAAGATAGATTTTCTACAGAGTGAGATTCCGTCTCAAAACAGAATAGAACAAGAGAATATTTTTCACTGTAAATTACTAATATGAATGCAGACTCAGGCCAACAGTTGAAAAGAATATGAGAATCTTACCACTTCAATACAGAAAATATTTAAAACATAAGTGAACAATTATATACTGCAATTATGGCTCAGGTCATAAATTGATGTCCTAAGAAAAGACTATATACCATGAGATCTTAACTGTTAAGTACTTTGCAATAATACCTAGTACCCCTCTTGGATAAGCCATAAGGTCCAGAACATATTTTTATAAACTAAATTCCACAAAAATGTAGAGCAAAGAATGTTAAAGCACTCACAAATGACTAACCTTGAAATCACATGGGCAAGAAGTACACTACTACTTTACCTGAAAATCACCAATGATTAAGATTTTACTAGATAAGAAACCTTCTTCAGCTGGATTCTGCTGTTTTTAATCTTTTTGTCTAGAATGACTAGGCAAAATCAGTTAGTTTTGTTTTGCATATGTAGTATTTACTGCAGGATGATTTAATGCATTCCAGAGTCCATCACACTATTTAGCAGCTAAAGATGTACCCAGGCCCTTCTTACTATTTATGCACATTGACCTCTTTCTCAGTTATCACTACCATCAAAGGAACGGCAGTTTTAAAGTAAGAAAATGACAAGAAGTGAAAATAAAAAATAATATTTTATTGGGAACTGAGTTTGACTATACAGTAAAAATGATTCTATAATTCAATCAATAGGAGAAATGACTAAAGCCTAAGAACAGAGTCTACAATTATAGATAATAGTGTAATAGTTCTTTTTGTAATAAAAGGATTTTGAGAAAAGTAGGATTATATTCCAATGTGTCAATCACACTTTAATAGTTTTAAAATTATCACTGATTGAGTTTTTTTATTGTAAGCATTTTATGCACATTTGGGATAACAATCTGTCATGTAGCTTTGAAATTATTTCAAACACATTGTTACATGAGTGATATATACTTTGTTATAATAAGAACTTAGAAGCCAGGCACGGTGGCTCATGTCCGTAATCCCAGTGACTAGGGAGGCAGGAGGATTCCAAGTTTGAGGCCAAAGACAACCTATGCAACTTAGTGGACCCTGGCTCAAAATAAAAAGTAAAAAATGGGCTAGAGGTGCAGTTCAGTGGTAAAGTATTTGCAAAGCAAGCCTGAGGCTCTGTGTTCAATCCTCAGTACTGGAGTATACTGAATACACTTAGAGTATATTCCTTCTCCCTTATGGGAGGTGAGTCTTATTATCCCACATGTGAACTTTTCACGCTAGTATTCCTACCCTTGAGAAGAGTTAAGTCTTATCTGACTTCTGTATGTGAGAACTTTGAGTCAATATTCCATCCCCTTGGAAACTCCCTGTTCTTACAGGAATGTTACATTACACTTCATCAGATCCCTTTTGTGAGTTACTGAAATCAACTAACGGACTTCAAAATACATATAAACTCAGGAGTTCAAAAGACACTTTGAAGCCCGGTGGAGTGGCACATGCCTGTAATCCCAGTGGCTCGGGAGGCAGAGGCAGGAGGATGGCAAGTTCGACACCAGAGGTGGTCTGCATAACTTAGCGAGACCCTTTCTCAAAAAGTAAAAAAAAAAATGGGCTGGGGGTGCAGCTCAGTGGTACAGCTTGCAAAGCATGCAAGTGTGAGGTCCTGGGTTCAACCCCTAGTACCACACACACACACACAAAAAAAAAAAAAAAAAAAAGACACTTTGAGATCTCAGGCTTCAAAGCTTTGAAGCTTTACCTGCCAACACTGGCAATGCCCTCTAAACATCAAGTGACCTTATGTGACTTCATGTCTTATTGTCTTCAGGGATCTTCACTGTGGTGGTCAAGCTAAGAAACACGCCTATAAAGGTACATCTCAATCTTAGACTTTACTTTCCACAGAAGCCAACTTCCATAGTAACTCTTGTTGTTGTTAGGTGCCATCGAGTTATGTCTGACTCTTAGGGACTCTCATAGGATTTTCAATGGCTGATTGTTTCGGGATTGCCTTGGGAGTGGATGGCCAGGTCCTTCTCCCATTTTTGTAGTGCTGGGAATCAAACTCAGGACTTCAGAGACTGCAGAGCAGTGCTCTACCAACTGAGTTAAATCCCAACCCCACTGAGCAACTATAATGCAATAATTTTGGGACTCACTAAATATACCTCAGCTCTCAAGTGTACACCCTGTGAGATTTGTTCTTGTTGTTCTCCCTCTCATCAAGCATTGTGGACCTAAGAAAAAATTCTCTTTGTATGGCAATACATTGTGTGATTTGTAAAAATTATACTTTGATTATCTCTGTATTTCCACCATACACAAGAAAAACCAAGTAAAAACATACAAGTTTATATATACAGAGAAACACTTAGTATGGAAGATCCAAGTGTGATGGTACACACCTATAATCCCAGAGCTCAGGAGAACCACAAGCTCAAGGGTAGCCTAGGCTACACTGCAAGACCCTCTCTAGGGAAAAAAAAAGAAATAAGAAAAGCAACCAAGGCCCCAAAAGAATAGTACCTTCCCAAAGACACAGCTATTTAGCAGAAACTCAGGCTACAGTTCACATCTTCTCGACCTATCCCAGACACTTTTCACTACATGACAGAATCAATGAGAGGTAGAAAAAAAACTTTAAAGAAAAATCTAAATAATAAGGAAAACCTATCTGACTGTCTATATATTGGATTATAGGACTATCAACCAAAATGGAAGGAATTTAAGTAAAACATAGATGCTACCAAATTTTAGAAAATACTTATAGTAAAGGCACTCTGCATTAGAGTCTAAATGCACTCACTGAGCTAATAAAAACTTCATCTTCTCTAATATCTGAAGTTCCCAGCATATTTTCTATTCAAGGCCTATTTAATATGAACTGGTGGTTACAGTTCATATTCTAGCACAAAAAGATTCTTAACATAATACTACCATATCAATTTTAACTTTTGCTGGACTCCAAAGAGCAGCTAGCAACTACATTAGCTAAAAGGCTAAACTATATTATCATCCCTAGTTTTTGTTAGGTACTGTCAAGTCAGGTCTGACTCATAGCGACCCTATGTACAACAGAATGAAGCACTGCTTGACACTACCATGTCCAGCACTATGTCAGTGCTTCTCTGCTCTTCATAGGGTTTTCAACGGCTGATTGTTTTGGGATTGCTTTGGGAGTGGACTGCCAGGACCTTCTAGCAAAGGGCAGCATTCTACCAACTGAGCTAAACCCTAGTCCCATCATCCCTAATAGGTAAAAAGAAATGGCTAAGGTGTTAGGAGTTTGCACACAAAAGGCAATATTAATGTAACATGTTTCTAATATTCTGCTTGTCACAAAGACTCTAATACTAGCTCTTTCCAATAGTTAGCCATCTATCTTATAAACTTGAAAGCTATTAAGCAGTTAAAAATAATAAGCATGGTAATTTTATGTTCAATTGAAAGTTAATGTCAAAATCCAAAGTTGAAAATAGAAATAATAAAAAGGCTGACAGATTGAAAATTCATTCCGCACGTGCTGATGACACTTGTTCTTCTGAATGTCAGATCGTATCGTTTGATTCTTTTTCTAAAAAATTCTTCAAATGCTACAAATGTCTGTTGTCAAATCTGAATCATAATCATACTGATTTCTTAACTTTATTAAAGCAATTGAGAGGATAAAAATTGAGAAAGAGCAGATACTTACACCACTGGAAAGGAACTGAGCATACTTTACATTAGGCGGATCAATATCCTTTCCAGAGATGGGCAGCGTTATTTACCATTCTGTAGAGTAAAGACAGAAAAGTGAGAAATGTTTATGTTACTCAAATGTTGAATAAAAATTTTAATTATGTTAACAGGGATGTTAAGAGTTAATTAACATTAGCTAATCAAGTTTTTAACAATCATTTTGTAATTTTGAAATGAAACATTGGCTTGAAGGAAAACTTTTTTTAAAATAGAAAAATCCCACTGATAGCGTTTCCAGTAATTCACTTGGGAAAAAGTAATAAAAATCACACCCTTGCAATTTAATTTGTTACCAGGAACCACCTAAAGAAACAGATTTAAACATGCAATGGGATATATATAGTGTGGTGACACAGAACTGACTTTTTGATAATAATATCTTCATAAGAGCACTGGTGTTAATCAAGGCCTGCCATAATTTAACTAAATGCCTTAACTGTGGGGTAAATACTAGGGTCTAGTTCCAAGTATATTCCTTACTTTACTGCTAGCATCATTTAGAGTGACTTAATTTCTCTAAATCTCGATTTCTGCATCTTATAAAACAAGGAAGGACAAGAGAAAACCACTTCTAAGACCTACTAAAGAGTTTTTTTAAGTTTTAAATGGGAGTAATGAAGCACTTTACAAACAAACAGTGGTAAGAACTATTACCACCAGAGACAAATACCCTGCTGCCTTTACATGACTAAACTCAGGTACATTAATAATTGAGTCAATCTAGCACCTCTATATTCTGATTTGTATTTTACTGTTTATTCAACATTGAGACATTTGGACTCCTTTCAATTCAGACATAGATCTTTCAAAAAATGAAATTTATTTGTGGTTTAGAAGGCAAACATCATACAGCCCGACCCTATCAGCAATCTCAAACCATAATCTAGAGACAACTATTTCCATTAACTTTAAATTAAGATTATGAATTAGACAAAAGGTACAAGCACTGTGGCACACACCTATAATCCCAGTGATTCAGGAGGATGAGGCAGGAGGCTGTAAATGTGAGGCTAGAAGCAGCCTGTGCGACTTAGTGAGACTCACTCTCTCACAATAATAAACAAAAATAAAAAATAATAAAAATAAAAAGGGCTGGGAGGGCAGCTCAATGATAGAGCACTCGCTTAGCATGTGCAGGCCTTGGGTTCAATCCCCTAGCACTACCAAGACAGACAGACAGACAGACAGACAGACAGACAGACAGAAAGAAAAGGAAAGGAAAGGAAAGGAAAAGAAAAAGTTGATAGCAAGACCTAAGTGTCTAAGGACATATATGAAATGTACAGGGTAAAGTTAGAAACCTTTCACATTTGCATATTCTAAACTGTAGCATTAATGAAGTTCCTGTTGTAATTGTCTTGCTGACTTAAAAAAAATACACATCCTAAAAAAAATGTAAAGTAAAAAGAAAATCTACTGAAAATGTTCCTGACTACATCTTCTAGGCAAGTTAGCAAAATCTTTTCTTATGTTATATATTTTTAAATGTACTCCAAATAGAATAAAGAGTAGAAGAATAAATCATAGCAACATATTGTTCAACAAAATTTAGAAGATGGACTTTTAGAAGATGGCTGGAGGTGTGGCTCAGTGACACAGTGCTTGCCTAGCATGTGCAAGGCCCTGGGTTCTATCCCCAGTACTGCAGAAAAAAAGGAAAGAAAACAAGAAAGGAAAGAGATGATGATATGTCTTCTACACATTCTTCACAAAGACTAGAAAAAAGGTAGACATGAAAGTTACAAGTTTCCTATTATAAAAAAAACAAGCAATTAAATCAGAAAAGAATGTAACATAGACAAGGAGTACATCCAAGTTATCAAGTTTACAAAAGTATTCAAATATACTAGAAGTCAGGGAAATAACTGTTAGTTTAACAATGTGATACCACTTTAATGAAAATTTAAAAGGTTGATATCTTTTCAAAAGAGTACTATATTTCATTGGTCTATATGTGAATTGTAACATTCTTTTGGAAGGAAATATGGCAGTACATATTAAAATTTAAAGTATTTACACCTTGAACTTATTAGCAATTCTATTCCTGAGACTGTCCTATAGAAGGAAAATTAATCAGGCATAAGGAAGTACTTACAAAAATCTTTACTTTCAACTATGTTTTAATTTCTTGTCTCTATGAAAAATTGTCTCAATCAATACAAGAATGGCTGAATAAACAATGGTTGACCAATTAACACTAGGCAATCATTAAAAAGAATAAATTAGAGTTTTCTCAGGACACGTGGTGGGATTTGCATAATGCAGTGTTGAGTGAAAAAAGAAAAATGCAATTTTAAAATTATACTGTGACTTTTTAAATAAAAGCCCAGATCAGATGGTAGAGTATCAGACTTTTAATCTGAAGGTCCATGGTTCATGTCCCTTTCAGGTGCTTGAGTTTGGCCAGGCGCAGAGACTTGGGAGGTGGAGGCAGGAGGATCGCATGTTCGAGAGCAGAGGCAGTCTACATAATTTAGCGAGACCCTGTCTCAAAAAGTGAAAAAATGGGCTAAGAGAGCAGCTCAGTGGTACAGCACTTGCAAAGCATGCAAGTGTGAGGCTCTGAGTTCAACCCCCAGTACCGCCAAAAAAAAAAAAAAAAAAAAAAAAAAAAAAAAAAAAAAAAAAAAAAAAAAAAAAAAAAATCCTGCAATCAAAAAATCCCTTTATGTACATGTGCAATACACACATACATATCTATGTATGTGAGCATGGAAGAAAAAACAGGTGGTCAACAGACAATGGACTTGGGGCAAAGGATGGGTAGATATGGAATATGGGGGGGTCAGGAAAGATGTGATGGCTTAGAGAGATAAGCAATAAAAAGAAAAAAGAGAATTAGGAAAATAAGACGTGTGTGTGTATATAAATATGCAACAGATAAAGATATATGTATTCAATAAAATCATAAAAAGTCCTCTCATCAGAAATGGACTGGTAATTACCAACAGATTAGTTTAAGCTATTAAAATATTATATATATATATATAAGTTAGGCTGAGCAAATGAAGAAGCCTACTGTTAGCACTGTTGACTTCTGAGGAAAAATACGACTAAGTAAATCTATTAGAAATAATAATCTGTAGATCCTATGTTACCCATACATAGCAAGAAGGCTCTTATCATGTACTTTTTTCACTTTAGTAATCATTCAGGTTGAGTATTCCTTATCCAAAAAGCCTGGGAACACAAGTGTTCCAGATTTCAGAGTTTTTTAGACTTTGGAATATTTGCACCCTTAATTTGAAAGTGCCTACAGCCATAGCCCTGTGGCATCCGATCCCATCAGATCTCGGAAACTAAGCAGGGTTGGGCCTGGTTAGTACCTGGATGGGAGACCGCCTGGGAACACCAGGTGCTGTAGGCTTGGGAGAAGGACCTGGCAACCCCCTCCCAAAAATCAATCTGCCATTGAAAACCCTATGAACAGCAGAGAAGCACTGACAATAGTGTTTCCCCTGTTGTACAGAGGGTCGCTATGAATCGGATACCGACTGGACGGCACCTAATAACAACAACAACAACAATTTGAAAGTGTGAAGTCTGAAGCGCTCAAAATCTGAAATGTTTTAAATGCCATGTTGTTCCAATGTTGGAAAATTTCAGATTTTGGGTGCTTAATCTATACAAGATAAATGAAAAAGCGAATTTTAGAAAACATAATGAAAACGTAAGTGGTTCTCCAACTCCAAACACCTATTTCTTTTCCACCCAGACATTATTTAGTTTATAGAACACCCTTCCTTCTTCATACATCTTTGGACATGTGTGAGTATATCTTTAGGATAAATCCAAGCTGAAGAATTAATGAGAAAGAGTACATACATTTGAGAACTGAAGTTCTCTGAAAAAGCTGCATCTATATTAAAGATCCTGCAGAATGCTTGACTCATGGCTGAGTTACACATCATGATTTGTGGAGGAATGGAATGGTATAGGTCTAAAGCCAAAATTACTTAGGTTATCTTAGGCCTTTTTATATCCATTTTCCTTAATTTCTGTATCTGACCTAACATTCTTATATCTAATAAACTTTGCAAATGTATTGTTAAGCTTAGTATATCTTTAGCTTTCATGAACCCTAAAGCTGAGAATACTGTAACATGAGAAATATACAGATTTCCCCAGATTGCTGTGGCCTGGATGCCTGATGCTCCTACTAATATCATTGGTAAACACACTGATTTATGGCTTTCTTTTGTTCTGTGACTGTAAAAGTTAATGTAATACTCTCCACTGTATAATAAGTCATTCAGAGTAGTTGGATCAGTGCTTATAGGCTATGGCCTTCATGGTTAGCTAAGAATGAACTATTTTTTAAAATATCTTTTAGAGCATTATTTCCTAGAGAGTCTTTATTTTATATCTATACATTTTATTTTATTTTATTTTATTTATTTTGTGGTGCTGGGAGACTGAACCCAGAACTTTGCACACATGTTGCAAGTGTTGTGCCACTGAGCTGCACTCCCAGCCCATTTTTTACTTTTTATTTTGAGACAGAGTCTTGCTAAATTACTTTGTCAGCCTCTGGCCTTGAATTTACAATCCTCCTACCTCTGCCTCCCAAGTTGCTGGGATTACAAGCATGAAATCACCATGCCCAGCTACACATTTTAAATTACTCCAAACTATGTCAAATTGTCAGTGGATTTAGGGATGCTATACCCCAAGATTACTGCATGCATTCTGGAGTTCCCCTTTTCAGGGCCTCCACTCAGGGGAGATGGCAAGTCCTTGGCTCTGTCACACAAAAAAAGAATCTTAGGATGAGTCAGTAAGAGAGTGAAGCAGTTTAAAGTTTATTAGGTAAAGGAAAGGGATAATACACGTTTCAGAATGAGCACGGGCATCTAGACATTGAAGCCCACCTGGGTATCTTTGTTATACATATGTATATATATGTGTGTATATATGTATATATATGTATATGTGTATATATATACACCCACATACATACACACATATGTGTATATACATATACACATATATATGGTTTGTGTCTTCTTAAAACTAGGTTTAAGGATTAAACGAAGTTTAAAAACTAAGTAGAGTCAAAAACTTACAAGAAAAGGCAACATGAGCTAGCTTGCCTACTTCCTCTTATCCTAAAGAACTTCCTTGTGTAAGTTAAATTGTAAGGTGATTTTATGGGGTGGAGTGTTTAGGCTTGGGGATGGGAGAGGGACGTTAGTAATGTTAAACTCAAAAGTCATACACATTCAGGGCCTAAGTAAGCATAGCCTATTTGTTGTTTCCGACAGTTTTGTTTGAGAGCCCCTAGGAAGACAAGAATTGTCTCCATGTAGGCAATTTTTACTGATCTTGTTAGTTAGTTAGGTACTGTTGACTCTCAACCAGTGGGGGCTGTGAGCAGACTCCTTGAGTTAAAGTTGATTTTTTTAATTCAGTGGGAGATGTCATCATGTCCCAGAGTGAGGGGCTTCTCTCCTTTCCCATGTCCCCCCAGTTTTTGTTTTCTTTTGTCCTGTTTAGGTCTGTTAACTTTAATTATAGTCCATAATCTGGTTTCATGAGATTGTTAGGGAAGTACAGGCTTTTTATGTAGGCAGTCCACACAGCAGCTTTTTCTCTTTTGACTATGCTGGAATTCTTGGCTGATAAGACTCAGACTAGGTCCCACTAAAAAGTCCTTTCCTTGCCATGTCCCCCACATTTTCCCCTTCTATTCTGCCTCAAAATTATCTCCCAAAGAGACACCAATTTATACCCTCACCTTTGAGGAATGTTTAATGGTGAATGGAGCAGCCATTGAGATTTACAATTGAATTTACATTGTGTAGCTTGGCATATTATCTGTTCAACTCAATAATGGTAAACACAGAAAGGGCAGAATATTTAAATTAAGGAAAAAAGAAATTAGCAAAAGAGAAGAGAGGAAGGCATAAAAGAGGGCGTAAGAGTCAGTTTAGCTGTAGCACAGGCAGCAAACAAGCCATCAATGGGAGAGGTGACAGGGGGAAAACAAAAGGGCCAATTAGGATTTAGCTCAGTTGGTACAGTGCTGCGCTGCAGTCTGTGAGGTCCCGAGTTCAATTCCCAGCACTGCAAAAATGGGAGAAGGACATGGCAATCCATTCCCAAGGCAATCCTGAAACAGTCAGCCATTGAAAACCCTATGAGGGTCGCTATGAGTCGGATACCAACTCGACGGCACCTAACAACAACAAGCAGGACCTGTAAGCCCTGTGAAGGGACACAAGTAAAACAAATTAAAGATTTTAACTGGCTTTTTGATTCTAGAATAGGGCAACATTTCATTGCATAAAATAGAATGACTGTTCCAATGAGCCAAGCAGAGGAGGTTAGTTTTGTAGACAGAAGAGTTACAGAAAACAGAAACAAAAAATGAAAAAGTGGATTGGTCACTTCAGAGTTACTTTTCTTGTATGTCTGGGACAGGGAGACAGAAAAATAGAAAAATAACTGGTTAATATCATTATTTTAGGTTTCCTTTTTTGTAAAAGGATTAATACAGAGGGAACTTCATTATTATACCAGTGAAAACTGCCTAGTCTGGGAAATTTGGCTACTATCTCTTCAATCTTGATTTCTCTAGGGAAGTCAGATAAACAGCTCAGTTGCACTTTGATTTTTAGGCTGGTCTGTTGGGGCCTAGTGCAAGATCTCAGCCCAAAACAAGCAATTCCTATAATTTTTATTTAATACCCTTCAAACAAAATTCACTTTTATCTACTCTACAATATCCACTGAAAATAAAACAAAAATATATTAAAATACAAAAGAACACAATCCTCACAATTCCATAAATTTGGTACTATTGGTACTTTCAACTTACAAATAAATGAAACTACTTCCTGACTAGATGCATATGTAAAGTAATATTATTCTGTACCCCACCATTTATCAATAAAGAGAAAAAATGTATAAACACATAAATAAACATAATACATGGAGATAAATCATAAAACTCCAATAGAAAAATGAACATCTCATCCTTTGAGGTCTCAATCTTTCTGCCCAAAGATAAAATACTAATAAGTTTCCCGTGGATCCTTACAAAAATAAGTAAAATATGCAAAGACCTGCTTGTATCTGACATATAATTCTTTAACGGTGATCTTTAAAACAAACAAACAAACAAACAAAAAACCTTAAGATGATTTGCAAACATGTACAAAAGTAGAAGGGACAGAGTATTATATGCTTATGTACTCATTACTCAGCTTGAACAATTAAAAATTCAAGGCCAGTCTTATATCTCCACCCCTCCCTACTTCCCTGCTCCTATGGATATTTTCAAGCAAATTCCAAACATCCCATCACTTTAACATATAATTTTTAGCAAGCTTCCATGTCTGGTTTCCAAATCTAGAGTAAATTAGACATAAGAACTCAAAAAGTGGTGAAGAGAGCATAAAAAGTCTTAACCACAGGAAAAAAATGATAGCTACATGAAGAAAACAAATGAAAACAACTATTTAATTACAGATACACAGGACAAGAGCAATTCCTCAAGAAGTTAATGTTTAGGATTAGTGTTTTAAAAAGGAAGGACAGTTTTGAGTCCCAGTAAGGCAAAAAACAAACACCAAAACAACAAAACACAAGCAACAGCAAAAGGAAGGAAACTACGTGATACATTTGGTTTTTTGTGTTTTTGTTTAGTTGATTTTTTGGAGGGGGATACTTTTTTCTTTTGGAGGTGCTGGAGATCTAATCAAGGTCCTCCCAGATGCTAGGCAAGCACTGAAAATCGAGCTATAGCCCCAGCCTCCTTTTTTAAGGACAAAATAGTTAAAAGAAGTGTATGTTTTAGGAAGTTAACCAGAGGTGTTTCATGTCAAACATTTTTTTCAGCTTGAACATAACTAGATAAATGAAGACTTACTATATTTAGCTGTGTTCTGAAAGGCACATGGTGAGCTTGGGGTAAAGAATGGATGTGAAGGGAACACAGATCCACAGACAGAGGAATAAAAAGCCCATCAAGATTAGTATACTAGAGCCATATTGTTGTTAGGTGCCATTGAGTCCTATCCGACTCATAGTAACCCTCATAGGGTTTTCAATGGCTGACTGTTTCAGGATTGCCATGTCCTCCCATTTTTGCGGTGCTGGGAATTGAACCTGGGACCTCAAAGACTGCAGAACAGTGCTCTACTAACTGTGCTAAATCCCAGCCCACATACTAGAGCTATGCTGGTGGTTTACACTTGTGATCCCAGCACTCAGGAGACTGAAAAAGGAAGTCCATGATTTTGAGGTCAGCCTAGGTTACACAAGACCCTGTCTCAAAAAACAAACAAACCAATAAAAAAGATTAGAGTACTAATTTCTCAAATAATGCCTTTAAATAGCTTAAAACTGCAAAGAAAGACTACAACCACTACTTATTGAATACTTCTCTTGTCTAGATATTAACTGGGTAAATGTTTTACACCTAAATTTATTTACTCTCACACTCCCTGAGGTACAGTAATTAAGACAAGACGATACCTGCCCCAGGTCAATTTTGCTTTTTTTTTTTTTTTTAAATCAGAACTGTAGTTCAAGTACTACCTTAAGCTTCACCTTTCTCCAAACTATTAGATTGTTGTTATTGTTGTTGTTGTTGTTGTTGTTCTTGTTCTTGTTGTTAGGTGCCGTCCAGTCGGTATCCGACTCATAGCGACCCTCCGTACAACAGGGGAAACATGATTGTCAGTGCTTCTCTGCTGTTCATAGGGTTTTCAATGGCAGATTGATTTTTGGGAGGGGGTTGCCAGGTCCTTCTCCCAAGCCTACAGCTTCTGGTGTCCCAGGTGGTCTCCCATCCAGGTACTCACCAGGCCCGACCCTGCTTAGCTTCCAAGATCTGACGGGATCGGATGCCACAGGGCTACAGCTGCAGGCAAACTATTAGGAATACTATTAGGAATACTATTTTTATTAGGAATACTATTTTCTACTAGGATTCCTAATACTATTCCTAATACTATTCCTAATACTAATAGTATTCCTAATACTATTAGGAATACTATTTTTATTAGGAATACTATTTTTATTTTTTATCATTTCTCTGGAGCAAATACATAACTGTGATAGGTACTATGCAACAAGTTGAGAATGATTATGATTAAATTAATGCCATACACCATAGAAATTTTTATTCCAAAAGAATTATGTACACTATTTGACAAAATTTTATAGACCTATGGATGGATACTCATGTAGCTCTTTCAACATTTCCAGGAAAGCTTCATGGAGAATTTTACTGATAAAGATCTTTCTCCTATACATTCTAAAACTATTTCTTGTTACTTCAACTATTCATCGGTCTTCATGGATAACTATGTTTCTTTTTCAAAAACTATTTAAGTATCACATAATCTCTGCAAGCCTGCAGCCATGGCCTTGTGGCATCCAATCCCACCAGATCTCAGAAGCTAAGCAGGGTTGGGCCTCCTTAGTCCTTGGATGGGAGACCACCTGGGAACACACCGGGTGCTGCAGGCTTGGGAGATGGACCCAGCAACCCACTCCCAAAAATCAATCCACCAATGAAAACCCTATGAACAGCAGAGAAGCACTGACAATAGTGTTTCGCCTGTTATATGTAGGGTCACTATGAGTCAGAGACCGACTAGATGGCACCTAACAACAGCACAACAATCTCTGCAAACGTTCCCAGTCCTGATTCCAGTTGAACATGGTTTTCTCATCTGTCATTACCCTGGACTGCCTTCTTGAGATGTGTTTGTCAGGATTTCTCTTAAAAACTGGCTCCCCAAATTCAACATGAGATACCTGCAGAGAGCTGAATCAGGGCAGAATGCAGGGCAAACTACTAGTTTCCTTTCCTAGGACCTAAAATTGTATTACAAATTTTGTGTCACCAGTCAAGATTTCGCTTAAAAATGCCTCCCAAAATTCAACACGAGACTCCTGCAGAGAGCCTAATGAGGGCAGAATCCAGGGAAACTATTAGTTACCCTTGTTCAGGACCTCAAGCTATATTAGAAACTTTGTGTCACCACCAAGTCATTTTCTGTGTTTATTAAAGGCACAGACAACATATACTTTTTGCACACTTATTGATTAAACACTCATGATACAACTGAAGTAGCTTCTTTTTCTCAAGAGTTCTCTTCCTAAACTCAGCTTTTTAAAAAGCAAAAGTCACATATTTGCTTTTTCTTTTAAGAACATATTACTGCTTGACATATTATATATTTGTCTATTATCTGCATTACCACTGCCTCATATCTGCATCTGCTCCTACAGTACCATCTGGAACATAACAGGTACCACAATATTAAACTAATTCATGTATAAAAGAGAGTAAAATATTCATATTCCATATGGCTTCTGGGAAGGGGTCGCAGGCTATAACATCTCACTGTTAGATGATCTTGGAGCTTTATCAATAAATACAAATAATTAGAAGAGCCACAAAACTGGCATATACTCTCTAAAATCTATTATGACAGTCTAGTAGCTACAGAAATTATAGGTCTTGATTACCTTAACATGTGGTAAGTTTTGCAGTTAATCTCGATATGTTGCCTTTCTTTCCATTCTAAAATAACCATATAACCTGAAAACAAAAATACACATTTTCCTATTACCAATAGTGGGTAACTGGTAAATTCTATTGAACTATGTTGGGAAATGTCAAGGAATACTTATCTATAGGTCAAAGCTAAGCCACCATTTTCCCGCTCTATGTGTATCTACTGTACTGACTCCAGTCCCAAGCATTTTCATACCACCGTCAGTTTAGATGTTGCTTCCCTTGTAGCTTCACGGTTTCTGAAAGATTTGTAGCTACATGCTCTGTGGCTTGACTTCAGATTCATTTACATGCAAAACACAAGCACAGAGAAACTCTTCTTTATATTATTTAATATCATCATCTATGGAAGTCTCAAGGTGCTCCCCTTTCATGGGGTTGTCACTGTTAAGTTACACATGAATACACGATATTCTTATTGAAGTACAGTTAAAGTATGAGAGCAGGTAAAACTTTCTCTCCATGTCAGTTTAGCACAGTTGTTAACTAACTGCCTTGTGCATCACAATCATGTGGAAGTCTTTTTTGTTTTGTTTTGTTTTCAGGTACTGGGGGGTTGAAACCAGGGCCTTGTACTTGCATGCTCTGCAAGTGTTGGACCAATGAGCTGTACCCCCAGCCCTTTCTTTTTTTTTTTTTTTTAACCTTTTTTTACTTTTTTGAGACAGGGCCTCACTAAATTATGCAGACTGCCTCTGGTCTCGAACTTGAGATCCTCCCGCCTCTGCCTCCCAAGCCGCTGGGATTACAGGCGTGTGCTACCGTGCCCGGCACCAGAAGTCTTTTATAAGCATAGAATCCCTAGTCAACTTTGGACCTACTGAATATAAACTGAAGGTAGCAGTCCAAGAAAAATTTTAAAAAGTTCCTGAGGTAATTCTTTTTGGAAACTACTGGTTTATAGGATAAGAAAAACACTAGTAACAAGCTGGGCATGGTGACAAATGACTGAAATACTAGAGACTCAGGAGGCTGAGGCAGGAGGATTGCAAGTTTAAGGCCAGAGGCAACCTGAGCAATTCAGGAAGAGCTTGTCTCAAAAAATTTAAAAAGGGGTGGAGGTGCAACTAAGTAGTGGAAAACTTCCCTAGCATGCACAAGGTCCTGGCTTCAAACCCCTAGTACTGACAGAAATGAAACAGAAAAAAACCCTAATAACACAATGTCCTATCTCTTGGGTAAAATACAATGCCTAGGCATAAAGATAATTCTGAGCCTAATGTCTTTCAAAAATATCTCTTACAGAGCTAGGGGGTGTAGCTCAGTGGTAGAGCACATACCTACCATGCAAAAGGCCCTGGATTCAATCCCTAGCACAAAGAAAACAAAGTGTATGTGCATGTCTATCTACCTTCCTACCTATTGATCTTACCATTTCAATACTAACATTCCAATGTGAATATTTAATTAAATTTAATTATTCACAATTAAAAAGGTAAATTTAACAGCATTTAGGATATATCTACTTTGAAGGAATTCATGTAAGATATTGGTCAAGGCAATTCAAATATTCCCAAAGTAGTCTGTAACCTCTACTCCTCATTAGTATTTGGCTCAGCCAATCAGTTCCCTTCACACTTCTGAAATATGATGTCTTCCTCCACTTTCCTTCCTACCAGCTTCAGTGAACTCTTACTTGTTGTTGTTGTTGTTGTTGTTGTTGTTGTTGTTAGGTGCCGTCGAGTCGGTATCCGACTCATAGTGACCCTCTGTAAAACAGGGGAAACACTATTGTCAGTGCTTCTCTGCTGTTCATAGGGTTTTCAATGGCAGATTGATTTTTGGGAGGGGGTTGCCAGGTCCTTCTCCCAAGCCTACAGCACCTGGTGTTTCCAGGCGGTCTCCCATCCAGGTACTAACCAGGCCCGATCCTGCTTAGCTTCCGAGATCTGGCAGGATCGGATTCCACAGGGCTACAGCTGCAGGCGAACTCTTACTTATAAGACAGTAAATACCTTTTACAAAATTCTGTTAGTACAGCACCACATATATATTTCTATTATCCTATATTATAATAATTTATATACTTAAGTGTTTTCCCTAATAGAATGTGAGCTTCCTAAGAAGAGGAATTGAACAATTGTTACACACTCTTCCCTACCAATGTGCTGACAACATCATAAGCAGTAAACAAATCTTTGCTTCCTGGAGAAATTAAAGAAAATGCACATTTTCAAGTCACACTCAAGTAAGATCTTAAGGGTTCCAACCCTAAAACTTATTGTCAAAGGAGTCTATGATACTAACTTTTAAAAATGTAATTGGAACATTTTCCAAGACAATAAACATTTATTAAATATCATTACAAGTCAAGTGTCAAGGATATGAAGATAAACTGAGCTTTGCTCTAGTCTTTGTAGTTTACAATGTGTGCTCCAGGACCAAAGAGATACCCTACCCTATCACTGATTTATAATCTACACCACAGTGCCTTTAGACCAAACTCTATTAAGATCTAGAAGCCCCTGAAGTAACTAGAAATACTATACTGAAAATTCAGAGGTTCAACAATTCTATGTTGCTTAACCTGTGACAGTTGTCTGGAGTTCTCAACAGCAGGAAAACTTAAAACCTTGACTAGCAGAGACTCCTCTCATCATTGTAAATAATTTTACAGGTCTGTGGTTATTATTATTTTTAAATGACTCACTGAACTAAAACAAAGAACTATTCCTATTGACATATATCGGGAATATTTTCATGTTAAAATGTAACAGTTTTACTCAGGGAACCAACTCAGATTTATTGCTCAAACATGCATCTGAAGCCTCTACTCTTTTGCAGGCAGACTATATAGTATGCTGACAAACAACTGCCAGAGAAAAATTTGTTATCTTGAGTTTCTGAAAAGACCTAATGTCTTCCTCTTCATTTTGCATTTCCCTTGCCCCAGCAGTTTCCCAGTGCTTAATAATGGAAATAATTATAGAACTGAGAAGATTTCATTAAGCTAGAATAAGGTAAATCACAAAATCTTATATGTAGCTACAACTGATGTTAATAATCATGTTTTCCAATTGCCTCAGTTTACCTCAGAATGAAAAAAATTCTGATACTAGTAAAAGGACCTCTCTCCCTTCTGGATGGGCCACAACCATCTGGCAGGCATTCCCTAACAGAGGGATCACAATGTCTCTGTTGTAAATATGTCTCTTCTACATCTTAGCAGCATCTCTCAGGGACCTGAAAGCAATTCTCAAGAATGTTACCATCAAAAACCTCTAAGACTCCGTCAGAGGACAAAATCCTAGCTTTGGTAATTACTAGTCCAACAAACACATCTGGTCGGCTTGCGTTACCCTAACCAACCCTTTGAACTTTTTACTTCTCTAAGCCCCAACTCCCCCTTAGTTACACTCTTGTTGTTGTTAGGTGCTGTCAAGTTGGGTCTGACTCTTAGCGAACCTAAGTATAGCAGCATGAAACACTACTCAACACTGTGCCAGGCACAGGACATTTTTAGGTTTGAGCCCAATGTCACTGGCACTGTTTCTTCTCATTTTGAGTTGTGCCACCAGCAAACGGGGGTCTCTGGGGCTTTACTCCATTTTCATCATTAAGGTCAGCTCTACTTTGTGGAGGCAACTCTTCCCAGTCATTTCTTGAATGCCTTCCAGCCTGGGGACTCATTTTCCGGCACTATATTTGACAGTGTTTCTCTGATATTCATAGGGTTTTCACTGGCTAATTGTTTCAGGAGTGGGCTGCCACGTCCTTCTCCCTAGTCTGTCTTAGTTTAGAAACTCAACTGAAACCTGTCCACCACAGGTGGCCCTGCTGTATCTGAGACCAGTAGCATAGCTTTCAGTATCACAGCAACACACAAGCCCCCCCAGCATGACAAGCTGACAGACATGTGGGGGTATATGCTTTTAGGTGGCTTTAAAAATCACAAATTATGGGGGTAATGCCAGTGAACTATATATTGTTAGTCTCCCACTGATATGTGGGTTATGATAATGGTGCCTAGATTACTTTTCAGGGAAGTGAAGATGATTTTTGACAAAATCACCAACTCTTCACTTGAGCCTGTGCATGTCCATAGGTCTGATGGGTGACTTTTTAATGTCAGGTGTCTGAAAAGTCCACCCTCAGATCATGCATCCCATGAAGATGCCATCAAGATTGACTACATATGCATTTGTTGTTGTTGTTAGGTGCCGTCGAGTCGGTATCCGACTCATAGCGACCCTGTATACAACAGGTGAAACACTATTGTCAGTGCTTCTCTGCTGTTCATAGGGTTTTCAATGGCAGATTGATTTTTGGGAGGGGGTTGCCAAGTCCTTCTCCCAAGCCTACAGTATCTGGTGTTCCCTGGCGGTCTCCCATCCAAGTACTGACCAGGCCCGACCCTGCTTAGCTTCCGAGATCTGACGGGATCGGATGCCACAGGGCTATGGCTGCAGGCTACATATGCATAGACCACTGATAATTCTCCTCCGATTATCTTTCTCCATGCTTTCAATCACCCTGCTTCTCTCTCCCAACCCTATCCTCAGGGAGGTAGATTTGAGACTTGGGTTCTTACCTCCACACTTAGCCATCTTGTGAAGAAATTTCTTTCTCTTTTGCAAAACTCACTGTTTCTGTGACGGGCATACTATGTGGTGGGCAAAATGGGCATGGTTTGGTAACATCAGGAGCCAGAAAACAAACAACTAGACTAGTGCTTACATTGATTTGCACAAAAATTAAAAGCAAAAATTCTAGACATTCAAATGCTATCACTTAAAGATTTTAAGAGTTCAGAATTATTATGCATGCCCAAACAAAAGCCTTTTACAGTGGACATTTGGCAAGGGTTTTCTGTGAAGGGGAAAGGCAATAAGTTTGTTCACATATTTTCTGAAATACTATACTAAGCAAAATTGTACAATGGGATAACTGTTTGGCATTTCCTTTCCCTAATGTACTTATTTTATGCTTAAAACCCTGAATGGCCTTGTATTCATCTTGTATGCATTCAACAAACATTTACTGAGCATCTATTACATGCTAAGCACTAGCAAGTACAGCAATGAACAAAATCTCTGCTCATATAAACTTACATTCCTGTGGTGAAAGACAGGAAAAAAAAGAAAAAAGTCAAACATACAATATTCAGATCATGATAAATATAACAGAGGTAAATAAAGCTGGGAAAGAGGGATTGTGGTTGGTAGGACTACAATGTTAAATAGTGTGGTCAGAGAAAGCCTCCTTGAGAAAGTAAAATCTGAATGATGACTTAAATGAAGTTAGGCAGCAAGTCATGAAAATAAAGGGAATAGAATATTCAAGATCAAGATCTTGACACAGAAGTTCAAAGAACAACACAGAGAACAATATAGTTAGATTTGTATGAACAAGGTCAGGTGACATATTAGAATATAAATCAGAGAAGAGGGAGTGCCTGGCAGGACTAGACCAAAGGGGAATCTATACTTAAAGTTTTATACTTAAAAGTACAAATGTTGTTTCAGTTAATCAGGACTAGGATTAAATCAACAGCCTTTTCAGAGATAATTCAATAGGAAACAGCATACATTACTAATGGTGAAATTTAGAATATGTAATATTAACAAATTAGTAGATAGAAACCTTATTTTTGGACATTCCTTGTTGTTAGGTGCCGACAAGTCGTGTCAGACTCAGAGTGACCCTCGTAGGGTTTTCAATGGCTGATTGCTTTAGGATTGCCTCGGGAATGGATTGCCACATCCTTTTCCCAACTGGACATTCCTAGCACATATTCAATTGCATTTTAGAAAGCACCATCAACTACCCTTAGCTAGCTTTGGAAAATCACTGTCTAATTTACAAAGAGGTGAACACTGAAAGGAGGACAGGAAGGCAAAGGATGAGGAAATTCATATGCTTTCTATTCCTTGCCAGAGAAGTGAAGTGCTTTCCCTCCCACATCTCAGGACAATATGCTAAAACATAATCTGAAATAAAGAGGAGACCAAATCAGATTAAGTGCAAGTCAAACAAATTCAGAGAACCAACTTATGTTTTTACCCAACTCTCATAATAGTACAAGCATCCTGAGGACAGTAGTTTCTTTTATTTCTTTGAATTCCTTGGAGACTATCTACTATAGAAAGTTATTTTAGGGCATAACAATTTGTATTGCTTGACAAAAAAAAAAAAAAAAAAAGCACAAAAACAAAACAAACCTCAAGTCATGAGAAAGGGAGCATACAGCTTTCTCATATTCCTGTCTCTAGAAACTCAGGGCTACAGCTTAAGTATTATATTTTTTCCTATTTTTCTCCTGACCAAACCATTCCTAGTAATGACGGATGTATCCTACTTTGGAACAGTGAGAGTTTAATCTCAATTTTATCTGCTAAAATTTTCATACATTTTAGATCCCTTATCTTGAATTACTTCTCTCAGATATCTACTGTCAAGCTCACACATTCTCAAATTTTATGACAATTATAAATAAAAATGTACCATACAAATATACAGTATTAATATTTTTATTTATTATATGCAACCAAGTAAAACCAGCTCCCGAAAAGTATTCATTGTACTATGAATGTGTATCTAATTGTAGGCAGCAAGACTTCTTCAATCTTTGGAATAATTTCCAGATTCAGATCAGTTTTAAATTCTTTTATATTATTTCCAACCAGCATAAAAATGTGCTAAATTAATATCCTATGCTCCATATTTCTTCTTTTTATCAGTGCTAACACAAAAATAAAAATAAAGATTTGAAAATACCTATTATGCACAATTGTATTAAGAATATCTCCTATGGATTATGATCATGACTGCACAAGCATGAACACCTTAAATAGGTGAACTGTATGGTATGTGAATCATACCTTATTAAATTTATTTCAAAGTGTAGGAGGGAAAGAATATCCCCTATGAAAGGCAGAGAATGATGCATTCTTAAAATTCTGACTTTCAAAATACAGGCTGCAACTATATGAATACATGAAAAAAAAGGAGAAGGAAAAAAAACTGAAAATAATACTCATATTGCGTACAATTTTCACTACATATTAAAATTTCTACTGTTTTTCTTTTCTTCTCTCACTCACATTGTTCTGTAAAATATGTAAGATGATAAAAGTGTAAGTAAAACTGATTTAATAGTTGCACAATGGATAGAGCAAATGACTTACTACTCTGTACCCCACTAACATTTATAAATAAAGTAAAATGAAAAACAAATAATAAATAAAATTCTGAGTTTAAGCCGGGCACAGTAGCACATACCTTTAATCCTAACTATTCAGGAGGCTAAGACAGGGGGATAGCAGGCTTGAGGCCAGAGGCTGTCTGCAACTTAGCAAGACCCTGTCTCAAAATAAATTTAAAAAATAAATTAAAAAGGGGATGAGGATGCTGCTCAGTGGTAAGATACTTGCCTACTATGTGTTAGAACCAGGTTTGACCCCCAGAACTAGGGGAAAAAATTTTGAATTTACAGTTGGTATAAACTCATGGCATATTCCCAAATAATAAATGTTACTTAGGGCATAACATTAAAACATACTTAATAGGTCATCATTTTACTGAAATTCACAGCTGGAAAAATTTACTCTTTACATGATGAGCTAAAACAAAACACAAATAACATTAGGCTAATGAGAGTTGACAGGGCTGGGGTTTAGCTCAGTTGGTAGAGTGCTATTCCGTACTCTGAGAACCCAGGTTCCATTCCCAGCACTGCAAAAACAGGAGAAGGACATGGCAATCCACTCCAGAAGCAATCCAGAAATAATCAGCCATTGAAAACCCTATGAGGGTCACTATGAGCAGGACCAACTCTAGGGCACCTACCAACAGGTGTTGACAATTACCCTCCAGGGCAGGTTCTTTTATCTACCTTTTTGTTGTACAAATGCAACTGCTCTCTGTACCTCTAATCTTATTCCTGGCATATATAATTAACAAAGAAATAGTTCTAAAATGCAAAACCAAAACCAGGATGGAATAATATAAGGAACAGGAGATTTGGAGCAAGACTGTTTGGTGTTTGGAAAGTCAGGTTCCGTTTGTTACCAGTTTGATTTTATATAAATTTCTTAATCTTGCTAAGAACTGGTTTCTTTTAGAGGATATGGACAACAATATCTACATCTCAAGGGGTCACTATGAGAACTAAATTAGATATAATAAAAGTACTTCTGCAAGTAGGCATCCACAATTAGCTTCCTTGTCCCCTTCCCTTCTAAATTATCACCGTTAATCTTTCTAAATGCTTCTGACATCTAAAGGGAAAACTGATTCATGGAATGCAAAATCACAAAAGACAGTATTTGTGTCAAACAAACAAACAAATAACAAAAACCCAATCACAACAATGTGATAATGGTTTGTATTGAGAACATCTGTTTTCAAGTGGGGGCATTTATTTGGAGATCAAGCTATGAGAAAGTTGTTTCTTGATTATGTAAAAATCCAGAGCTAGGCAAGAACTACTTGTATAGACAAGGCTTACTTTCCCCTAGCAACTGCAAGGACTCATTGTCCTAAGTTTCTTTCCAAAATTCAGGTTTTATTATTAGCATATGTTAATTGTACACAATAATGACTTTCATTGTGACATTTTCCTATGTGCATGTTACGTATTTTGATCATATTCACCCCCATTACTCTCTCGCCCCCAAAATTCAGTCTTTTTTGTATAGTGCCTATAACAAACCTGTTAATAGTAAAGAAATGATTATTTGACAAAAAGCATCAAGGATAGTAGTTTCTAACCACCTTGAGGGAATTACTTTTTTCTCTCACAAAGTGGGTAATCACCCATGATGGATTAGGGACAGAGTCAGTGAAAGTGTCTGAAAGAAGTAGGGAAGAGCTGGCAATGACAATGGGAATTTCTGAGGAATGGAATAAAGGAAAATGTAGTAGAGATCCACCAGGTAAGAGATTTCAATCCCATGGGAATCATAATCTAAGGCTTACAGACTTTGACTCAAACTGTTAACTCATCTTCTAATACCTCACAGAACAAACCACATTCAAAGAATGCCATGAATGATTTCAGTCAGAAAAACCCTTCTTACTCAGCTTTGTTTTAACACTTAGCTGATATCTACAATCATGTTCCTCTTCAAGTTGTGACCAGAATCTGGTAAGCATCTTGGTAGGGACCTTGGAAAGAAAATAATGAATTACAGTTCTTTATGCTCTTCCATACTAAAATTCTAATAGTCCACTTTCAAAAATTTTTAAATGCTTGTTGGAGTCACACAATATAATGACTAAATGAACAATGTGACGTAAGATCTCATGATTCTGTACACTGTGACTAGAAAACATAAAAGGTCTTAAAGGAAATGCCAAATAAAGATCAAAGAAGATAGACAATGATATGTGGAACTAAATATTTTTAAATCAGCAGAACATCTAGAAGCAATATACAGCTGATGGCAGCTGATGAAGAATTAAAATATGTGGGGCGTCAGAGCTAGAGAAACAGACCAAGGGGTTAGCTCTATATGCCCAACAGTAAAGGGTATAAAGTGGCAGCTAAATAATAATACCTAAAAATAGTAAATAAAAATTATAGGAGGGTCTGGGCATGGTGGCACACACCTATAATCCTAGAGACTTTAGGTGGAGGCAGAAGGATTCCAAGTTTGAGACCAGAGGCAGCCCGTGTAGCTTAGTGAGATCCTGTCTCAGATAAAAAATTAAAAGGGGGGCTGGGAGTTCAACTCAGTGGCAGATCGTTTACAAAAATGTATGTGAGGCCTTGTGTTCAGACCCCCAGTACCAGAAAAAAAAAAAAAAAATCACAGGAGAGGACACTGTTTT
Organism: Pedetes capensis; assembly: GCA_007922755.1. Classification (NCBI taxonomy): domain Eukaryota; kingdom Metazoa; phylum Chordata; class Mammalia; order Rodentia; family Pedetidae; genus Pedetes; species Pedetes capensis. The sequence continues at coordinate 4,428 of VMDO01008277.1, read as the reverse complement.
GGACCAAATTCCTACACCGAGCCCCAACAGACTACACTAAAAATCAAAATGGAGCCGATCACTCTAAAGCCCCACATGACTAAACTGAAATTAAACTGTTTATCAGACTTTCTGAAAAATCAGGATTAGACAGAAAACAGGCAAATCTCCCAAACAGGCCAGTTTCAATTGGCATGGTAGGTAACGAAGTTCCCTCTGTCTGAATCTTCATACAAACAAAAAAGGTAACCTAGTCTCCTGCAGTGGCACACATCTGCAATCCCAAAGGTTCCAGAGACAGAGACAAGAGGATTGTGAGTTTGAGGCCAGAGGCCACCTGGGTAATTTATCAAGACCCTAACTCATCATAAAAAAATTGAAATGAGCAGGGCTTGGCTGCAGCCCAGTGATAGAGCACTTGCAAAGTCATGTGCAAGATCCTGGGTTCAGCTAATAAGTACCAGAAAAAAAAAAAAAAAAAAAAAAAAAGGTAACCTTATGTTAATCAATCAGTTATTTTTCTATTTTTATGTCTCCCTGTCCCACCTTATAAAGAAAGTAACCCTGAAATGACTAATTCACTTTGTGTTGCTTCTTCTTCCTTCAGTCTTTTTTCTGTCTATAAAACCAATCTCCTCTGCTCATTGGAACACTTAAGAGCTTTAAACTGGTGCAAATTTGTCCTTTGATATGGGCTTGGATCAATCCTGTGGATGTACTTGTTTGACCTACACAGTATCAAAAAGTTGGGAGACAGAATATAATTATTGAGGATTTTGTTTTTAATACGAGGGAAAAAACCCTGCAACATCTGTCACCACAGTTTGTTAATTCCTTATGTAATCCCTGTATACAGAGCAGAGTAACAACAGTCACCCTATCTCTCTAGATATCAAATATCTGCTGCTATTTTACCACTAGCTTACATTGTGGTTTGTCTCATGAAAGAAAGGAAATTCTTTGTTCTTCCATCTCTATGAAAAGTTTTGAAGGGGTTCAGAGCATGTTACCCCAAAATATACCGATTAGGCATATTAATTGAGTTAAGATCACATACAAAGCAGCAACGCAAGGGCGCTCTGACTTTCCTTTTGCTGCTTGAAAACAGGAGATAAAACTCCCATGAGAAAGGTGTCCTCCCTGTTCCAGAAGGAAGGAAGACATTCTTATCGCCAGAGACAGGGAGTGGAGGATGAGAGAAATCTATACAAACAAACCCTGTTAAGCTAACTCTTATCTCCTAGTCACTTTTCCACTATTAACTGCCCTGGTCCAAACCCCTTTATCTTGTCACATTTTCACAATTTACGACTGTTTGTCCAACCCAGTATACGAGCTTTTGGCCCTAACTGCTTCTTAGGATCTTTCTTTTTCTTGTGAGGGCTCCCATGAAAAAAATTACTAACTAAAATTTGTAGGCTTTTCTCCTGATAATCTGTCTTATGTCAGTTTAATTCTTAGGTTCAGACAGAGACCTTAAGAGGATAACAGAGATATCTTAACTCCCAAACACTGTGAAATAAAATCATCTACTTTTTTTCTTATACCTGGTCTAGCTATTTATGTTGTCTGGGTATTGCCTGAGCAATCACAAAATACCATCAGACGGTGATAAAGCTAGTACACCAAAAAGAGAAATCCAACCAAAGTTAGGAATAAACAACAACAAACAAAACCCCTCACAGTTTAGTAATTGAAAAGGCTACAGGATCCAAATTACAATACATACCTTAACAATATAACCCTTAACCTGCCTAATCCAGTTCTGGAGATTTACACAAAGGGGTAAAACAACTTATGTCCCATGTTATTCTTTCAAGTATTATTTGTAAAACCAAAACATCAGAAATAATCTAAACAGTCACCATAAAGGAACTAACTAAATAAATTATGGTATAACTACAAATGCAGCTATAAAAGAGGGAATTTCCTTATGTGCTATTAGAAAAAAGACTCCAACAGAAAAGAACAAGTGTTTGTATTATGTCAGTTGTGAAGGAGGAGGAAGACAGCAGGGAAGGATATATAAATAACTATGTATAGATTTGTTTCTACACATACACAAAATATTTCTGGAAGGAACAGAATTACACTATCCTAGGGAGGGCAACCTGATATCTATGGGATGGAGATATAAAGAAGACTTTTCACTGGATACATTTTTGTGTCTTTTAAATTCTGCAGCACGTAATTGATAGTCATTAAAAATTATTTTTTATAAACGTAACAAGTTGGCAAATTCATTCCAAATATGATGATGATTTCAACAACTAGACTGGTATTATGGCACAAGCCTGTAAACCACAATGACTTGGGAGGCTGAAGCAAGAGGATGACAAGTTCAAAGCCAGAGGCAGCCTGTGCAACACAGCAAGACTCTGTCTCAAAATAAAAAATAAAAAGGGGGTTTGGAGTGCAGCTCAGTGGTAGAGCACTTGCCTTGCATGCTGGAAGCCCTGGGTTCAACCACCCAGTACTGGAGAAAAAAAATAATTCAGCAACTATCAGAACTAGTGTGGCAGGGACCCTCTCCCTCCAAATACACGGTATTCTGGTTTGTAGTTCAAGGAGGCTGGAAATTTCAGAGGGAGAGAGGTGAGCAGAAAGAGGATGAGATGAAATAAGAACAATGGAAAGAATAGCATGGTGTCCTTTCCCACCTGGGTCTTTGAACTGGTTGTGATCCCTGAGGAAAAAAAGGGTAGATTCAGAAGATAAGAAACCTTTTCAAGAGAGACAAACTGTTAGCACAAACTGCAGCTTTGGAATGTGGGAACAAAGTGTGGCAAGGAGACGGACAAGAAAGCTCTCCACTTCAGCCCTGGGCCTTCTGGCACCCTAAAGGCTGGAAGCTCTGAAGCACTGAAGACAGCATTCCCAGCACTGTGACGGTCCCTCACAGAGGAATCAAAACCAGTGGCAGTGATGGAGTACCATACAGGAGTAGTCCAAGGGGGTAGGCCCTTCCCCAGGGCCCTGTAAGGAAACAATATTCACTTCTGTTCCTGAATACATGTTGACATTCAATTCAGAGACGTCCAGAAGTTTTTAAGAGGGCTCTAAAAGGGACGGGGGTATTCTGTAAACAGGAGGGAACAGTAAATCATATTCCACCCCTCTCTATAGGTGACGAAGCCTAGATACAATTTCACCACAAAAACATAAACATGTTACATATAGGAGTAAAGGAATAGAAAATAATATTCTGGTCAGAGAAGCAAAGGAAAGTCTTACTGATTTTCAAAAACTTAGGCTATTGTGCACTACACAGGAAGTAAAAGGAAAAAAACTGACCGCACCCCTCCCCCCCAAAACAAAACAAAACAAAACAAGAAGATGGCTGGAAAGAGGTTACTCAAGGCTCTGCTGGGAACCAAGACACTTAGTTATGCAGTACCCACTTTCCAAAGTGAAATCTTTCAACTGCTTTAAAATGTTTCTTTTCTAAGCCATTGAAAGCAATGAGATCATGTTCTTGATTAAGCGCCAGCTTTTTTTCCCCTGCAACCCAGATTGTTGAAGTTAAAAAGAAGAAAAATGAAAAAGGGTGACGGTAGCAAAGGTTGGGGAACAGAAACAGGGGAGAATATAAATATATCTTAATAACCTAGTGGCATAAAATTACAGAATGATCAAATATAGAGTTGTTTTGTTTTTTAAGTTGAGGACATCTTGCTCTGTTCTAAAAATACAACAGTACTTATCTCAATTCAATTTAACTGTTTTCCTATTCCATTTTATCCAGAGTTAAAGTAACATACACAATCCTTTATGCTCTACAGCTCAACACAGTCATAAATACAGAGATGAGCCATTTGTAAGAGATGGAGTTTGTATTAAAACCATATGCCTTGTCAGACTATGAAAAAAATAAAAAGAATTTGAAGGCTAGGCTTAGGTAATTTAGGTTCAAAAGGGAAAATAAAAGATATTCACTATACTAAACAATGAATAGTAAGAGAGTATTTCTAAGATAAGCAGGAAAGAGCACAAAATATAAGGGAACTGCAAAGCCCATTCATAAATTACCAAAATATCTGCATTCAGGGTTTTTTTTTTTTTAAATTACTTATAATTTAGGAAATAAAGAATTCATGAAGATGGTGACATCTGTCCTAGGTTTATATGAGCAGATTAAATTTCCATAGACTGCTCTGGATAAAGAAATGAAGAGACTGAGAAGATATCCTTTGCTGTTTCCTGGGAGTTGTTGTTGATGTTGTTGTTAGGTGCCATCGAGTGGGTATCCGACTCATAGCGACCCTCATAGGGTTTTCAATGGCTGAGTGCTTCGGGATTGCCTTGGGAGTGGATAGCCAGGTCCATCTCCCATTTTTGTGGTGTTGGGAATTAAACTCAGGGCCTCAGAGACTGCAGCGCAGCGCTCTACCCACTGAGCTAAATCCCAGCCCTTCCTGGGAGTATAAGTATTTTATTTTACTATAGCTC